>JANTOQ010186702.1:0-11279 GCA_027564595.1 Bythotiara depressa | reverse complement strand
ATTTTCAGTCCTATAACAAGCTACCTGGTTAATTTTGTTTTGAATATGAAGAACAATATAATATAATATAATATAATATAATATAATTATAGTACTTATAACATTACATGAATATTGACAATAGTGTCGAATCCCAGACAATAGTTCTAGAAAATGGACAAAAATCACACAACTTAAGATTTTAATTTAAATAGAAAACCATAGAAAACCATTCTTCCCTCACAATCTGAGCTTCTCAATTTCATTGTTCACTGAAAAAACGATTGTACAAAAGAATCTTTCCTGACAATCTCATTTATCAGGAAGAGAACTTATTATTATATTATGTGGAAACTCAACTACCATTGTGTTGTTTTCAATGTGTTGGTTTGGCTCCTACCAGACACTTTCCTGTTTAAATTATGTGGAAGTAGTGCCTATATATTGTAGAAAGCATGCAAAGTGGCTGACTATACCAAACTACACCGAGATTTGTTCTGTAATTATTCATTAAGTGTTGTTTTTACGACTTAGATATTAATGAGTGTGAAACAATCGCAAACCTTTGTTACCAAAACGAAAAGTGTGAGAACACAAACGGATCATATACATGTGAATGCAAAGATGGCTACACAGCATTGACTAATTCCAGTGTATGCACAGGTAACATAAATAATTTGATCATTTATTTATTAGTGTCTCTCATAAAACGAGCTCCAAGTCTCCACCACATGAACATTTTTTCATAAAAAACACATGGGTTGGCTTCTTTCTTTCCTTTACAAAATAGTGTCTCTGTTTTTTAAAATAATGCTTCATTAAAGAATAATGACAAAAACAATAGAAAAATATTCATTTCTATGTCAAAGATTTTTGTTGAAAAATGTTGATCTATTGATAAAACTCGAAATACAATAATAATAAAAAAATGAGACACCATTTTGTAGCCTAGACTTTGCTGTATGGAATGAGAGCAATTTCATTACATTGCGATAAAATTGCGGGGACTTGGAGCTGTTGAAAGACGTATTTTGCTGACATGCCTTGTTCCGAAAAAACATACATTTTATGTTGCGTTCATAGATTAACTAAAAACAAAAGATATTTACACGTGATTTAACAAAAGACCAGTATGCTTATTTTAACATTTTAATACTTTTGTTATGCGAAATAATAAAGTCACGCCTTAATTAATGGGACAATTCTTAAACCAGCTGGAAGAAAAAATTAATTTATATGATGATGCAAAGGTATATCGTATATATTGATCGGCATGCACTATCTAATAATCTTCAATATTGTTTATAATGCCTTTTGTTAAATAAAACAATACAATTAGATCTGAACATGACAGGAAAATAAGTTATCCCCTGTTTTCCCAACTTTCCAAATTAAAATTTGTATTTCTTATTTCAAATAAATGTATATGCTAGCACAAAAGTAATGTTTATGAAAAATAAAATAAAATAACTATGAATGCAATTTTTATTTATTGATTAATTTGGTTTACTGTTTTGTTTTTTGTTTGTTTGTAACACAGGTTTAACGATGTGTGTAATATTAAAGTTTTGGGTATCCACTTTTTTTACCTTTTGTTTACTAATTCATTTCAGACATAAATGAATGTGAGAAATACAAAGGATTGTGTGGCTTGAATGCTGTGTGTTATAATGAGGATGGTTTGTACAGATGTGAATGTCAGAAGGGTTATTCTATGCAAGATGGGAAATGCCAAGGTATGTTTTTATTTAAGTAACAGTTTTTAGCTATGTGTGTATCAAACATTTGTTATGCTTTTGTTTATTCTTTCATCAATGTGTTTATAAATTTAATTCATTTATTTCATGTTTTTAAGTGACACGTTTATTAACTATGTGTTAAGCTGGATTTCCATTTTTGGAGCCATTTTCTATTTAAAAGTTGCACAAGTGCTGAAAAGTAGACCTTTAAAGCTACCATGAAAGATTTTCATGAAAGTATTGAAAATGTTTTGGTTTAACTAGGCTACCATAATCTACTAGATCATATTTCACACCTGTAATGAAGATCTATTCTTGAATTACAACTGTGAATATTTTTTTAAATTATTTTGTACTAGCTATCATAATTGTTTTTATTTGTTATTATATTTCTAATATTTTCTTATGCTCTGCCTTTGGTGTGAAATATGATTTAACAGATTATGGTAGCCTTGTTAAAGCAAATCATTTTTAACACTTACATGAAAACCTTTAATGGTAGCTTTAAAGTTGTATTAACATCAACTTACAGTCTGGAATATTTATTTACAGAATTGTCTCATTTCATAATTCATAACAGTATGGGAAAGTGGCATGTCTGAATTAATAAAGCAATTTTCACCAACTACCAAAAGTGTGTTCTAAGAAAACTGCAATAGAAGATATAAATTGCAGTCAAAACATGTTATGAAGTTCAGTCAGCTCAACAATAATACACCTTTTCACAATTAAAATTTTAAAAAAATTAAGAATTCATCTTCTGTTTAATTTGCAATTGTCAAATTTGAATTTCTAGTTAAAATTTATATTAAAATTAAAGTTATAGTGGACTGTTTTTCTACATAGTGACTGATTGATTTTTGTCAATGCCCTTATAAGAAAACCTTGGATACATCTTAGCAGACACCTTCCTATAACTGACTCTTCTATGGAAAATAATATTTCATGGACACAACAAAAGAACACAGATTCAATTTCCTACAATTATTTATTGAAATTAAAGAATTTCTTCCATTATTTCTGGATGAAACTTTCCATGTCTTTCCATAACTTTTTACAGGATCTGTGCTATCGATTGCCTGTGGACAGGTGTTTTTGAACACAATCTTATTAGTAAGTAAGTAAGTAAATATATTTGCCACATAAAATCACAAGTAACAAAAGTAGATAAAATAATGTATATAAAGATTAACAGAAACGTTTATTTAAAATATTTAAAATAAAATAAAATAAACAAGCAAGGCATTCCCCATATGTGGATATTGATGAACGAAAAAGTTAAAGGTAGTATAATCAATTAATAAAAACTGGTATTAATAATAAAAATAGATATTATCTTCCTTTTCCTGTAAGACTTTAAAGAAGGCTCCTTTATTGTTATGCTTAAAAGTATTAGAAATCTTAACTGATTTTAAATCTAAACTTATAGCTCATTCCACATATTTGTGCCTATATATAAAATTGTCTTATGCCCAATTTCTAACAATTTAGTTGGTTAATTAAGTTGATGTTTCATTCTACAAGTAGATAGGGTGGTATTATAAAAAGAATATATATCAGACATAAAAGGGTGTGATAGGTCATTGCAAAACTTATATGTACACACACAAACACATTGATTAAATCGTTCTGCTGTAGGAAGCCAATTTATGTTCCTAAATTATTTTATGCCTATGTGACTTCTATTTCCTAAATTTAAACAAAACTGGATACATTTGTTTTGAGCTATTTGTACCTTTTTAGAAAGTGTGGAAATAATTCCCTGACTATATGTTTTGTGAATTTTTCTGGGCCTAGCCACTCTAAATATCTATTATTATTATTATTATTATTATTATTATTATTATTATTATTATTATTCTTCCCAACGGATTTACAAACTTGACTTTTACGATTACTAACAAAGTTTAAAGGTTTACTGATAGATTTACTAACATTAATATTTACACGTTTATTTACATGACTTATACGTTTATTAACACAATTTACTCGTTTACTAACAATAACATTATTGATACTTGGAACAGGAGATGGTAGTGGTGGTGGAGTATACCAGCACTTTTCCCATTTAGGTTTAGTAACATTGTTATTATTCCTAAATGGGTTAGTAACTGTAATATTAGCATTATGTACAGAGACATGACACGACATAGACGGCACAAGATGAGTAACGTTATGAGGAACATTATGTGGAACAGGACGTGGAACATGACAAGAGACATTATGAGAGCCAGATTGATTATAAGAAAGAGGTTTGGAACATAAAACAGGCCAAACAATATGACAAGAAAGTTTAGATATATTAAAAGATAGGAGAGGAGGGAAGTCGTCAAGTGAAGGTGATATTGCTGACAGCCTTGGGGGAGATTTTGTTGATATAGTTTGTAGTGATGGTCCATCCCCTCCCCTCCCAAGGCATTCCAACTCTCCAATCGCATAAATATCATCTTTTCCAATTTATGCCATCATATTCACTATTGATTTTGCTAGTATTTGATTTCCAGCTTCATTTAGATGTAAGTAGTCACTATAATATAATTCTTTGCTTAATTTTATGTTTTCTAATATCCAACAAGTTTTTCAAGTAGTAAAAGTTTTGTAAGTTTTGGCAGAGTTTCTTTAAAATAATGTTGGTCTCAATTATTAATTTTCTTCTATGAGTAAAGGTTAGAACAC
The DNA here is from genome assembly GCA_027564595.1 of Bythotiara depressa. Taxonomy (NCBI): domain Eukaryota; kingdom Metazoa; phylum Cnidaria; class Hydrozoa; order Anthoathecata; family Bythotiaridae; genus Bythotiara; species Bythotiara depressa. The sequence continues at coordinate 6,885 of JANTOQ010186702.1, read as the reverse complement.
AAGGTAATAAACCACTGACAATGACTTTTAAACTTGGCTGGGTTTTTTTAAGTTCTAAACCTTTTGCTATAATACCATTTGCGATATCCTGGTTAGTCAAATTCGATATTGTTCGTACTGCAGTGGATTATAGCAAACTTGATAGAGTTGGTAAAACACATGTTTCTAGAACGCTATAAAACATGTTGGGTTCTGCCTCCGCCAATACCACAGTTTAAAGCTTTAAGATGTTTAAAATGAGTATTCCATATCTTTGGATATCGTTTCAAACCAGCAGCTATGGAATCACCAGTAATAATTATAGTGGGATCCAAGTTGTTGGCAACACATACATATTTTTTATGCATATCATACTATCCAGGTTTTTTATCACTTCTAGATGGCGTGAATGTAGCAGAATAAATAGCCATTTTCTTCTAGCAGCTTATAAGGATAAAATCATCCAAAGATTTATTTTTATAATGCAAGCGAATTTTCACCGCCTTTCCAATTTTCCAGATTTGGGAACTGTTGCTATTATGTGAATTTTTAATTTGTAAATCTTATACTTATTGACTTATTGACTTATATACTTATATACTTATATACTTAGAAATAGTGTGAGTATTTTTATCTTAAGCCAATGGGCTGGGAGTTGCATTTGGAAGCACTAATCTACGGGTGATTGTTGTTGCGTCGGATTTCTGGGCCTGTATTTTATTTTATTTTATAGTCAGTATAACCATGTAAATTATGGAAGCCTAATAAATCTATTAATAATAATAATGTTTTATAATACTGGTTACTACAGGGTTGCCACAGAACCTGGAAAACCTGAAAAACCCTGTTTTTAAGGAAAACTTTGGGAAAACCTGGAAAGCAGAGGTAATTTGTGAATGGTTTTTAAAAAAACTCAGGGATTTATTTTTATTTTTAGTTGTAACGATTTTATGCTAGTTATTTATAGCAATTTCTTTATTTATAGCAATGTTAGAAATAGGAAGAAACTTTAGTAATGTACAAAATGTTTATGTATTACACAACATTCATTTTTAATGTAGATTATTATGCATAGTGTATGTCACGGTGTAGTTTGCTCATAAAATAGGTTTTTGCTTAAAAATCAGGGAGACCCCAGGGAAATATATCTCGCGAGCTCAGGGGAAAACTTGAACAACTCTAGGAAAACTCAGGGAAAAAATAATTGAAAATTCTGTGGCAATCCTGTACTATGATAATGTCAACATGTGCTTGTTACCATGACAATATTCAATTATTTTCCAACATTTCTTTTTTTTCAGACATCAATGAGTGTTTCATAAACCCAATTATTTGTGGTAGATATAGCAAATGTTTGAACAGTGTAGGATCATTCCATTGTATTTGTGACCAAGGATATGAGATTGGACCTTTCAATAAGTGTACAGGTAAACAGAATATTACCCAGTGGGCACATCATGGTCATACGACGTTGCAACAATGTTACAACAATGTCTGTAACATTTTTTCAACATTGTCAGAATTTTGTTTGACCATGATCTGCCTTCTTGATATATTGCTTCCAACATCAAAAACCCAGTGGAAAGACAAGCCCTATAAAGCCTTATTACATGTAGTGGTATTTTCTTAAAATATAACTAGTTGTGTCAAAAGGGTGAACATTCTTAGGTCACAGGGACAAGAACAATGAAAATCAACTTGAGAGATTTAATTCAATGAAAAATAGTCTCTTAAGTTAAACCCTGATTGATTGATGGCTCACAGAGCTGTTTTTTGAAAGTAATTTCTTGATTTTGTGATATTTACATCATATTCCGTATTCCATACTAGGAATAGGTGACCGTTATTAAAATTAAAAAATTTGAGACAATAGGAGCATGTGTATTCGACATAAATAAGTCCATCTGTCTGTTTCACTTACCAAAGCAGAGTCTCTTTTTGTTCTGAACAATAGAACGAAATTTCGCTAAAGTAATTTTTTATTATATTATAGTTTTCTGGCTTAGTCCTTCATTACCAGTTCTATAATACTGGAAAGCCCTTCATGTAGTACGTACGTACCAAATACGTATCGGGTTGGGTTAGGGCTATCTATATGCAGTTCACTACGTATTATGCAATAGGAAATCAATGACTAACCATTTTCTGAGTCTGCCGCTTTAAAGCAAAGCTACTTTCCATTCAAAGCATTTCCTAAATCCAGATTAATATTTTAACCATTCTTTTAGTTGTTTCAGTTCATGAGTGGAAAGACACTGCCATCAGTCCTCAAGCCCATATAATAGGTCTTCTTGTTTATTTATTTTTGTCACAAGGGGTATACATTTGTCAAATAGTATAAGTTTATGGGACAGTACACACATATTGGATAACTTGATTTCTGTCTCAACACAGAGGGGCCAAGTTAGTGGTTAGTGTTTTCTGGATCTTTGTAAAACCACCGACCACCGACCCACCGACTGCTAATAACACGGACCCACTGACCACTAACCCGAAATATATTTTATAGACCCTGGACCCGGAACCTGGAACCGAGAGACTGATTTTGATGGGTGCTTATGTGTAAGAAAATTTTCAGCTCTCCCTCGTATATATTTTTATTAGTTTTAAACATAATTAAGCAACGAACCAACTACTCTACTTGGAATTTAGTATGTATCATCCTTAGACAAAGTCACATTGAATTCTGTATGACTCCTTGCTTCACATATTATTCTGCTCTCCCACATAGATATTTTTCTTAATTTTCATCATAATTACAAGTGAATGAAGTACTCCATATGGGATTAGGTACCCACCTATCTTTACTCATGACATTGAGTAATTTATGGCCTCTTGCTTCAGATGTTAATCTGCTCTGCTCTCCCTCTTAGAGACTTTTCTTACTTTTTGACCAAATACATCAAGTATTTCATACGGAAATTTAGTACATTCCATCTTTAGACAAATGACATTAAGTAGTGTATGGCCTCTTGTCTCATATATTGTTCAGTTCTCACCCGTAGAGACCATATTACTTTAGAATATTTCAGATTTTATAAACAAAGGAAATGTACGATGAGTCCTTGCATTAGTCACTTTTCTACTTTTCTACTTTTATTTGAATAATGTTCTGAGATCTTACAAACTTGAGCCTTCTGCCAAGTAGTTAAGACAAAATACTTTCAATAAACTGGTTTTATAGAAACACTAAAAAATATCCATGCTCTCCACCTCATAATTTTTCTGCTCTCGATTGTAGATGATATTTTTTTTTTTTTTTTTTTTTTACTCTATTTAACTATTAATCAAGGTTCAGTTTACAATGTATTATGCTCAAACTAAATGGAGAAGAGCAGTGCTTGATTGGCCGGTATTTCAAGCATTGTTTCTACTCTTCCGCAGAGGTTACAATTGACTATATATATACACAGAACAGTACTTTGACTCCTTGTGTCAAATTTTTTTTTTCTCCTTCATATAGCATTTTTTCTCCTTCATATACCAGTAGGGTAAATTCTACTTCTAAGTTATTTTTTTTAGCCTTTTTACTATTATTCAGAGATACTACTGATGGCTATAAATAATAAAAGGAGACAATTTTGGATACCACACGCTTCAAATATTTACTACACTATTTATTTTCAACCAAAGGCATAATGCACACGTTTATGGTACCAAGAAATACGTACACGTATTTGCATATGTAAAACTGTAAAAGAGCGTGTGTGTACGGTATTATTGCTGTTTTGGCTGAGGTATTTGAAAATAACAATATGGGCTGGGGAGGAAAGATTACATCACCTTAACTTGAATTGAACTATAAAGCTGAAATTCTGCTCAGTAATAGCCGTAGCTGTGAACATAGACTTTTCAAAAAGCATCATATTGTGTATCTATCATGTGACCATCATGCTGATGTGAGCAAATATTAGCAAAAATTTCCGAAAGGACTATTTGCTTGTATTTGTGGTAGTGTGACCAGGAACATTGCGTGATCATGGTTACCCTATAAAAGTGCGATACGAGAGTGAAGAAAGGCAGTTGACAAGAGGCGTCATGAAGGTGAATATATACCTTAGGCCGACTTTTTTGTGTGTTAGTTAAATTTAGCGATTCTATGTTTGACAGATTTGGTGTGTATTTTTATTTAGTGAATTTAGTCAAAATTAGCCTGTCTGAAAAACCTCATTTATTGTTCCCCATTTTACGTGCTTCAGCCAGTTTTTTTTTTTGAAATTCCTAATTTATGTTCTCTTTTTACTCAGGAAAATCCTTTGCAAAGTATTTTCTGGCATTCTTGTTGCCATTTTCCGTCGTATATTTTCCAATTTTGGCTCTCATTTTAGAAAGTAACTAGCCATGCAGATTTCAAACTTGGTCAAATAGTTAATTAAGATAATGCAATCTTAATGAGACAAGTGACCATGCCCGTTGATGATGCCATGAAGTGCTTAGGCTCTGTTTTGATTCTACAATTCATAGAAATTTAGAAAAGCAACTTTTGCATGGACTGCAAACTTGGTCATATGATTAATTAAGACAATGGAGTTGCAATGAGACAGCTGGCCACGTCCATCAATGATGTCACCAAATACTTGGGCCCTGTTTATATGACACACTTTTTAACGATTATAGAAAAGTAACATCCACTAGTCGTATGGAATTCAAAAAATTGGCCAGATGATTAACTAAGACAATCTAAATGAAACAATTGACCATAGATGGCGTTATCAATAATGTGGGTCCTGTTTACACGATAAAAGTTTTAGAAAGTTTTGAAAAGTAACTTCCACTGGTCGTACGAACTTCAATCTTGGGCAGATGAAAACTTAGGTTAATGCAATCTCAGTGAGACAATTAACTACCCCGAAAATGACTTAGACCCTGTTTATATGATACGAAATATCTACTTCAAGTATTACATTTTGCATTTAATTTCTTCTTCTTCAGAATTCAGCAGCTATAAAATTTAAATTTGTTAACAAGTAAAAAAGTGTTCCACATTACTTATATTGTTTTTGGAATGACATGTACCTCAACAAGTAATTAAAGTACAATCTGAGTTGCAAATGTTCAGATATAAAACCAGAAATGAAAAATGAAAAGTAACTTTAAAAAATTAACTACAATGAAAAAAGTTCTTATTGCCGACAACCAAATTTATTTTACCTTATATCCACTAATGGACACCTCCCCGAATCGATGTCATAAGCGTGACAAGTACATAACTTTATAGCTTTTTCATATAGATTTTTCATGTCCATCCCAATCGCAGTAGACTAGTTCTTAGTTTCTCGGGTTTTCTGGTCTATGGCACATTACACTCAGGACCCTCTGCTAGACTGAGAGACTAGTCTATTCTACAATCACATGTCTTCAGTAGTCATCGATGTTCTTGTAGTCATCGATCACTTCTTGTTTCCTATTCCAAAGGGTTGACTATTGTAAATATAAGGAACATAAGTTGTTACATCACCCCCTATCTCCAATAAGAAATTTATAATAAACAGGAGGTGTATCATAGAACTTTAAATGTTAGTCCTGGACTAGATTATAATTATTGTCTTGAATACAGTGACTATGATGTAGTGTTTCAAAGGGGATCTCAAAATAAACTTTGGTGTCGTGTGATTAATGGGATGTTGTTTTTTCAGACATTAATGAATGTGTGAAATATAAAGGAATCTGTGGTTTGAATGGAGTGTGTTATAATGAAGAACGTTCCTACAGATGTATATGTGACGAAGGTTACTCTATGCAAGACGGGAAATGTAGAGGTATGTTTTTTACTTATTTATTTATTTGCTTGTTTGTTTGTGTTTTCTTTTTAAGTAACAAAGGTTTATTGACTGTGTGTGTAAAAAGTAAATGTTCTGGTATCAATTAATTTTCCTCACATTTTTACTCCTTTTTCCATTTATTTATTAATTTTAATTACTAAAGACTTGTTTGTTAAGTACGTGTCTTAAACCATGCATTCACTACACATGCGCTACGTTTTCTATTGTTTTAAGTTGCGCCAGTGCTGAAAAGTAGAAATTGTTCCTACATTTGGGATCAACTTTTTGAGAGAGAGTGCACAAGATTTTTATTTTTTGAAATGGATAGCTGTGTTAATAGTAAAGGTTTGCGTATCAACCATATTTTCCATTTATTTACATATTGATTGTGTTTATTTATTGTTTACTTATTTACTTATTTATTAAATTACCAAAAACACAACACAATGACATTTTATATGTATTTATTGAGCTTTCGCTCACCCCAAATGAGCATGGTCACAATTAAAAATATACAGTGAAACATTTCTTTATTCACTCAAAAATTATATTTGGCTCGCGACCTTTGTTTACTTACTTGCTTCTTTGTTTGCTTGTTGCTAGATACGTGAGACTTTGTAATATAAAAAAAAAACAGTGAAATAAGTATACATCCCCAGCTTTCTTTTGAGATTTTTTGGTGGTGACGGAAAATCTGGTGGGATCATGTCCTGTGTTTTCATGAAAAACCTACCAGATGTGATTAGGCCAGATTTTCTGGCAAATGACATAAAAGAAACGGTTCTCTAGTTTTATGAAAAATCGGGTTTCTAAATCAGATTCTTCTTCCCAAAAATCTAAGCTGAATATTTCAAAACCATATAACAAGTAAATAATATTTGATAGCTATTTGTTGACCATGGAAGTGACGTAGCCAGAACAACCTTTCTATTTACCGTAGCTATCTGAAATTTTTCACACCGGTATATTTGTCTATACCAAAACATCCTTGTCCTATTTTATGATACCTTAACGTTAAAGTGACTTGCTTGAAAGCGCCATGTTGTCAGATTTTATGATGCCTTAATGTTAAAGTGACTTGCTTGAAAGCACCATGTTGTCAGATTTTATGATACCTTAACGTTAAAGTGACTTGCTTGAAAGC
>JANTOQ010186591.1:0-14361 GCA_027564595.1 Bythotiara depressa | reverse complement strand
CTAGTTAAGAGGATAAGGATTATTATCTGATAATTCCTTACGACAAACAAAACTAACCTATTTATTTACTGATAGGAGTGTAGGAAAATGGTAAACAAGGAATCAAATTATTGGTCATTTCTTCGCTATTTTGCAGCAAGAGTTCATACACTACTTAATGTCCTTTGTTTAAAGATGATACGTATTAAATCCCGTATGTAGTACTTGATGCGTTGGTCAAAACTAAGAAAAGTCTCTACGGTGGAGAACAGATTAATATCTGAAGCAAGAAGCCATAAACTATTCGACATTATTATGTTTAAAGTTAGAAGGTACCAAGTTCCATATATGGAGTATTTCATTCACTTGTAATTACGATAAAAGTTAAGAAAAGTATCTACGTGCAGAGTAATATCTGAAGCAAGGAGTGACTTTGTCTTAAGATTATACGTACCAAATTCCATATATAGTAGTTGATCCGTTGCTTCATTATGTTTAAAATTAATGATAAAATATATATTCGGGGGAGAGCAAAAAGTTGTTTTGCTGCTTCTTTTGTAAGCTCCCATTAAAACCAGTCCCCGCGCACCTGGTTCCGGGTAAGGGAATAAAATATGTATCGATTCGGTGGGTCGGTGGTCTGTAATTTTACAAAAACCCTGCAATGAAAACTAAATATTAAATTTATTTTATGTTGAAGTTGCAAGTGTCCATTTATATTTCAATACGGTGGTGATAATACATTAAACAGTAAGAAAAATCAGAAAAATTAATTTTTGAGGAAACTAAAATCGTCAAACAGGTTGAAAGCGAGTAGTGAGTAATTTCTGCATTGGGTGCACTGAGTTTCAAAGAAATCGAAATTAAAATAAATATTTAAGGAAACAGCAAAACAAATTTAAAATGTTTGTATGAATTATTTTGATTATGAAACAACAATTACGTAGGTACTAGGTACTTTTCCATTCTGTTATCTTGCTATTCAGTACCGGCTTTACTGCAAGCCTTATGAAATAAAGACAATACACAAATGATTAAAATTAATTAAAGATAGAGCAACAAAACAGAATCTTATAAAAGAGGGATAGTCCCAGGATTTCATGCAGGGAAACAGATATGACCAATGCTATATTATTACCTCAACTAGGATATCTACGTAGTGAAGAAGCTACGTTTACTGGGTCTCTTTTCTCATTGTTAATTTTTTAAGTACTTTTAATTTTAAATTTCATAACTTGTTGCAAACTAAGCAAATAATTTTGTATTAAAAACAAATAAATAACATAAGATTACCAAAGGACGTGTTCGGTAATTACATTTTGATGACAATCCACTACCAATTTTGGTTACAATTCCATAATGTCTTATCTTACCGTGTTTCCAGGCTTCACAGTAACTGTAGGCAAATTCCTGACGGATAGTGAATGTCATAACATTTCCGAAGGGTGTGGTCAGTAATTAAATGTTGATGTCAATAATATCTTATCTGGCCTACTTCCCAGGATTTGTGAGAACTATATGGCGCATTTCAGAGAAATCTCCGTGGAGGAGAGTAAATGTCATAGCATCGCCTACGAGCATGGTTCAAGTATCAATCTTCACAACAACCGTAAGATATGTTTGAGAAAAACTTATGTGGACGAGGGTGGAATTTTTAACCCCAAAGGGAATGGTCTAAAATTATGTTTTGATATGACAATGCCTTTATGTACAATCTGAACAAGTTTCCAGGCTTCACGGTAAACAGAAACATGGCTGGCTGTAACCTTCGTTATTGCTTAACTTAGTTTTAATAATAATACGATGATTGAAGAGAAGAAGAGTTTACGTAGAAAGTACAAATACAAAGCGTGAATGAGTGAGAAAATATTCAGAGAAAGAAAATCTAAGGGAGAATATCCATTACTTTTATTCAAACCTGTTTGATAATGAGTATAGTATAATGTATTTCAGACCCATTATATCCACAAATCTTGCTCTAAGTGATATTTCACCGTCATAAATCATTGCTTCAGCTGATCTGGCTTAAGTTTTCATGGTTTGTAAATCATAAAGGTTTATGGGACGTTCCAGGCGATGATATATGGAGACAGTTTTCTTCGACACTACTGGCTGTTGCTGCTGTATAAAGAATTGTTGTTGTAGGGCTGCAGCTTGCAGAAGCATGGTCAGTTCCATTTGACCACATTGGATACTCGTGATCTTCTTGTTGCGTATCAAAACCGTCCATTTAAAAATCTTTTTCTTTACGACTTACTTTGTTTCTTTTCCTTCTCGCTTCAATACCGAATCTACCATTTTTATTAAAATTATTTAGCTGAGCAAAGCACATTAAATGCATTCCGATTAGTTAATCTTGAGCGACCCAGGGAGATCCAGAGATAGGAAAAAGTTGAAAATCTTTCAAATTTTTTTGGATCACTTTCGGAATGTTTTGGACCGGCACGGATCGATGTTTCGAAGCTGTCTTTAGATGAATGGCTAATATTGAAACCTTCGGAGACAACAGACAGACAGTCAGTAACACGAGTTAACGATTAAATCATTGGTCATTTCTTTGCCATTTTGCTTTTTCTAGGCGGTTAATTATTGGAAATACAGTTGAACTCCACTTACTCGAAAACGGGGTTATTCGAACTCCTCAGTTATTCGAACTTTTTACCTTGGTCCCATAAACCTCCCTTATAATTTACCCTGGGTTATTCGAACTTCAGTTATTCGAACTCCCCGGTTATTCCAACAGTAAATCTCACCCTCTCAGTTATTCGAACTTTTCAAAATTTCATTCTTCCAAAAATGGTAAAACACAATAAAAAATTTACATTTTTGTGACAAGTTCTTTTAGTTTATCGACAAAGTCTTTTTTCCCGCTCAAAACCAACTTGCATTCCCATCTTATCTCCTTTATTCAGTGGCTTGCCCATGACTATTACTTCGTAGGTATGAAGGGAATCCGCTCGCAAGAAGTAGAAGATAGTTTTCGCAAAATTTACCACTCTATCCCTTCAACAGATGTCCAATAACTTTGTCCTCTTTCAAAACAGCCACTTCTTGTAACAATTTTTTTAAACCCCGTTTATTCGAAACCCCGCTTATTCGAACTATTTTGCTCGGTCACTTGAGAGTTCGAATAACCGGGGTTCGACTGTATAATGTAAATAAATATGGTAAAACCTGGTTTCTCATCAAATTGTAAAAGGTTTCCAATATGGAGTTTAGTATAACCAGGAGGTATTTAAATTGTAAGATGGTAGATGTAGAAATTCATCATCGAATAGTTTTGTTTTTGTCAAGCGTTACTTACGTCGCATCAATCATCACATCATCTTGCACAAGTGTTACTTACGTCACATCAAACATCACATCATCTTGCACAAACTTTGAGAATGGGAGAAATATGAACTAATTTTTAACATCAGCCCTGAATATAAGCCCTTTTTCAGCGTGTATACAAAAAACACAAAAAACCCGTAAAATAATACTAAATAAAAATATATTGTTTTAATAGGTAGTTTACGGTATACGATAATTGAATTTTTGTAAAAACAATGTCTTTTAATAGTGATCAAAGTTAGGGTTTTTTTGGTTTTCGTTCAACAAAACTAACCGCAAAAGAAATTAGATGACAAAAAGTTGATCACTGCGACAATAGTATCCAAAAGCTGTAGAAAGACACCGGAAATAATTTATATATTTTTGTTTGGAAAATAGATAATTGGCTTTGGCCACAATTTTTCTAATTCGATTATTGCCTTTCCCATTCAAATTTGCCTTTTACCATTCTGGTTTCTCTCCTATTTTTTAGATCAGCATTTTATAAGCCAATAAAATCCAGTAATGATGCAACAGCCAATGAACAACTCCCACGTGGTTAATAAGCTCATATGATTTATGAATACACCCTAGTTTTCCTACCCACCGCCCTGTTTGTTGCTCTCTTTCCTTTTTCTTTTTCTTACTGTTGTTGTTGCTTGTTTTTAGTCCATATATCTACCTGTGGTTCGAGTAGTTATTTTGTTTTGAAGCTATTACTTGATTAGTATTTATTATTTATATTGATTATAATTGTTACAATATTATCATTCAGACCTTTATTTACAAATAACTTCTCCAATTTCTAACAAACTCCTGTCGTGCTTATTTTGTCCGTCTGGTATTTCAGGACCGTAACTACAGGGGGACCAGCAGGTTAATAATTTTGAAAGTTTAAACTATTTAAACATGTATATCAATATTTCAATATTGTATATAGTACATTATAAACTAACACCATCTTTTGTCAATTTTTAATTTTCAATCTATCGCGATATATTTTATACATATTCCTATAAAGATTCGTAGTTACGGTACTGTATTTTAAGAGAAATAGAAGGGGAAGGGAATTCAAGTAAAACTCATACCCAGCGCGATTTCTCTTTTTTGACATAAATATATATATAAATATAAAAAAGGAAAATCAGACACTGGGTTATTATTAAACAAGACTTGCGATTAATACGCATCAACTTTGTGAATAATAAAACAATTTATTAAAATTGACACTACGTTTTCGCTAAGTCTTTCTTCCTACGGTTTAATCTGGATGTTTATTGTGAAGAGTTGTGTTTTATGACCGACAACTGGAAAAATTAATGTTTGAGGAAACAAACGCGCACTATGTTAAGAACTCAACGTGAATTATCTCCAACAGTCAAATTTGTTATATGTAATTTTTATAAATATATTTTACTGTAAGATGCCACATTCCCAATAATTTGTAGGATATTTCTAACATAAATTTATTGACAAATTTCATATCGATGAGAATGAAAAGATATGTTTGGTGGTAGTTAAATGCATGCCATTATGTCTTTTTTAATCACTTTTGCTTCATGGCCGTAGCACGCATAGGGGCAAGGCGCAGTTTTGCTGAATAGTTTTTTTAATGCCAATTATACATAAAAACTTAATGATACCTAATGCCAATTATACATAAAAACTTAATGATATATAAAGAAAGAAAGTCATGCTACTTTGAAAATTCCATTTGTAGCCATTTGAACAGGTTTTGCTACTTTTTATTACCTCATATATGGCAGACTAGGTACATGTTACACCATATTAGTGTGTATGTTCTCGTCAGAAAACCCAATCCAAAATTTTAGGAAATGCATTTTTCGGCGATCTATAGCACGCGAACTCAATTCTCCCCCCACGGTGAGTCGCTAATTTATTGTTTTCGATGTGCCCACCACTTTTGAAAACGTTCCTACGGCCTTGTGGAAACACATTTTACTGGAATGATTGCAACTGTGAGAAGAGCTGAAGAAAATGTGCCGCAGCTTGATTTAGTTTTAGATAATGCACTATAGGATTGGAAACGAGTGCGACTTTTTCACAAACGTAGTATATCCTTCTTCTTTTGCGTCCTAGGTTTCTCAGGGGATATGTGAGAGGAAGTTTATCCTTGGTTTCTCGGAAAATTTCCAAAAATGCACCTCCAAATTGAAAGAAAGCCACTTCATCTAAATTTCGGTAGGTATACAATTTGAGCGTTTATCAGACACACGAGTTACCTCACCTTGCCGATATCTCGCTTTCTTCATTGGAGATATCGCTTAGCCGGTATGACTTTTAGTACTTTTTCTGTCATATAAACAACGCAAACGACGTAACTCTGTAGAACTGCATCACTTTTTTCTTTGTTTGCTATTGTTTTTTTGCCATGAAACCAGGTACCAAAAAAAAATTAACGAGAGTTAGGAATCTCTTTTAAGTACTTGAAACGCGTGTATTTACTAATATTGCTTTTGAACACGAATTTTCGGAATAGTTTCGCTGGCTGCTTTTGAACAAACACACTGAAAATCTGTCCCTGAAAGGTGCAGGTGGAAATTCAGCTGCTTACTTTCCGTCATATTGTGTGAAAAATCACAAAAAGCACTGAGTCATTTTTTTTACCCAATAAAGTTAATTCTTGTGAAAATTTATTCAGGCGAAGTATAACTTCTTTTATTTTCGAAAAAATCAATTTTTACGGAAAATAAAAATGTTAATAAACAAAGTTCCACGTGAAAAGCCTTTGATGGTACATCATCATCGTTCAATGTACATCGTTTTCTTTCCAGTTGTATGGCCATCTTTCAATAGGCCATAAACATACATGGCTATTTTTCTGGGAATCTCATTTCATTCGGAATTATTTTCCAGTATTTATTTTATACAGGAAAAATATTTTTTATTATGCGGCCGTTAAGTTTCCTCAAAAATTTACTTTTTGGTGGTCACTAACCGGATGCCAACTTAATAACCACTATCAGTATTAACAACCAACTTAATAACCACTATCAGTATTAACAGAAATATTGTCTGCATGTTTTCTTTTAACATTGGATCGTTTAATGATGAAAATATCTCATTCTGAGAACAGAACTTAAATTTTTATTATTATTTGTTTTCATTTCAATGGTTATCTATCTCGTTTGCTTTCATTGGTTATCTATCTAGTTTGCTCCACGAATTCACCAATATATTTTGGTTTTTCCTCCTATTACCACCATTAACAACAAATTACCAGTACTTCGTGTACACCAAGATATATAATAAAGTTCAACAAACGTCGCCATCTTTAAATGTGTATCATTGTTTTTTAACGTATACAGATGTCTTTCAACGCACACTTCAGTCCACTCTCAAAAATGTTTTCGACCATTTAAATGTTTCATTGATTGAAATGTGACTTCAGTTTCCTCAAAAATTAATTCTAAAAAAAAATTACGGCTGGATACAACCATCAACTGTCATTCTCAATGTTAATCATATCTATCTAGACGTCCTTTTAACCTTCTACAAGTATAACGTTTGATTGGATACACGAAATAGTCTTGTACTTGTTACTTACTAAACGTTTCTCCAATTATGACTTTGAAAGTGCATCAATTAATTTCGCCAAAGGAAACATTAGTGAAAAACTAATAAATGCAATTAATAAAAAACCTTCCAAAACATCATACTTGTAAATTGCAACAACAAACATATTACCTCTTTAATGCATAGTAATCAAGTGACTGGTCATTTCTTTACTATTTTGTTATTTCCAGGGGGTTAGTTATTGGAAGTATAATGTAGCATAAATTTGGTAAAGGACGATAAGAATTATGGTTCCTCATAAAATGATAAAGATTACCAAAGAGAAGTTTACTATAACCAAAGAGAAGTTTACTATAACCAAAGAGAGGTTTACTATAACCAAAGAGAAGTTTACTATAACCAAAGAGAAGTTTACTATAACCAAAGAGAAGTTTACTATAAACAGCAGGTATGCTTATGTAGGAAGAAGAACCGCAAAGTGATGCAATGTAAGTAATGAAAAAATCATGGGCAGTTCTTATGGAGCCAAAAGAATAATAAATTCTAAGAAGATGATTTTCAGTATGTGTCCAGGAAAGCCACTTGATATTTTATATGATGCTAAAGTAATGCGCCGATTCCTGCTAGATGAGTGTGTGCCATTTGATTACTAACGAGGCGTTTATAAAGTTGGATAAGGTACGATATTGGAAGACACCCCAGCTAATCTTAATCGTTACGAAATGGTACCTAAATTTCTTCTTTTTACTAATGTTTACACTTAATTTTCACAAAAATTACCAATGCTGAACAAATATTTTGTGTAAAACCATGTTCCCAATACTTTAATCTTCCAAACATTAACTGTTAACAGTCAGGACTCGAGGGTATGAAGAGTAAAAATACACGTCGTTGAAGGAAAGGGATATTCTGGGAGTACGCCAGTCATCTGAAGACCTGAAGAACAACCTTGGGAAACCACCCAAAACTTTAGTTGTTATATATTATCGGATAACACCACTCGTATGAAAAATATCCAGCCTTTTAGTTCGCGTTGGGTAACTCCACCCTTAAAAGGCCTGATAAATGCACCACAATCTGGATGCCTATTGCTACCGAACCAGAAAACAGGCTATTTATTTCCAAAACTTCCTGAGACAGGAAGTATATATGCCAACTTCCTGAACCACATGACTGGTTCACCGAAGATATATCCATTCTAATTTAAAATAGTTGATGGGTAATTTTTTTAACATAAATAGAATCAAATAAAAACAGTAAAAACATGAAACAACAAACCCGTTATGACCAACGGAGGATGCTGGGGGAATTTTTATGATGACATCCCTCTGGGTCAGTCCAAACTGCATATTTAAACTATCCAGTGACCTGATAATTTGCAGAATACCGGACAACAAGTGAACACAAAATTCAGTGGACCAACTGAACAGAACTATAGTAAGTAAACGGCCTAATATTTTGTAGAACAAATGTGAGCAACTAAACCCTATGGCTCGAGCCCACAGTTAATTTAAATAATCTTGATTATTTGCATCAAAATTTGTATTCATTATGATAAAAGAGTTTCGTAATTAGTCAAAAGTAAAGCAGTTTTTTTTTTACCAAATATATCACAATATTTTATTTTGGTACTTTCAGTGTTAACCACATATCTATTTATTAGAAACACAAAATAATTTTTCTTCCCAGATACCTTTCTTCAGAACTTAGACACTGATATATGAAACTATCTATCTGAGGTGTCCATATACCTGTACTCTGCTTTAGGTAACGATTTGAGGCTGAGGTCAGTTCTTGACACTTCTTATCACATAGGGATATTTTTTCTGCGAGAGCATGCTAAACAACACTTACTTACTAAATTTTTAACCGACAAGCATTTTGCGAGCATGAGCAAATAAATAAAGCGCTTCTTTATTTACTTTAACACTTCTTTCAGGATCGTAGGAGGATAAGCCTCTCTGTAAGACTTCGGTATTTTCGCCGTAAGTCGGCCATAAAGTGAACACAATTAGAGAATAAGCCTTTGTGCTTTCTTTTGGCACAGTTCGTCAATGGACTGACTCTAGACCCATATTAAAGCTTGTCTAATGATACAGGAATGGGAAAACGTTCTGTTGTTTTTCGTACAATATACAATGGAATACGTGTTCTTATCAAGTTTCACACCCACAGGTGCTCCCCCATTCTTTTTGGTTTTTTAAACTATTTAAGGACAAGGATACCAGCCTGAAAAGTTGGTACAACAACAAGAGATTCAAAATTAATGTGAATAGTTGTAGCTTCAATGTATTGATAAATATTGATAATGTTTTATTTTTTATTGAAGTGACAATGTTACACATCTCGGTAATAAATAAACAGTAAGAAAAATCATAAAACTTCAGTCATGCAGAACTTGGTAACGAGTAGTGGAGTTAGTTTCTGCGTTGGATGTATGGAGTTTCAAAGCTTAGAAAAGAATTAAACAATTACAAAAAAAATAAAAAAGGATAATAAAAATACACAGCTGCAAAATTTAGTTGTTAATATTCATCCCTGAATGGAATTAAAATAACCAATATAGTTTTCATTTAACTCTCATTCGAGTTTGGTTTGTTCTTAAACAACTCATCCACTAACGTTTGGATGAGTTATCGGTGACCAACCCAAGCATGGGAGAAAATTAATTTTTGAGGAAACAGCAAAACATACTTAAAAAGTTTGTAGGAATTATTTTAAAGGTGAAATAACTGTTACCAAGGACTACGGTGCTGAAATTACTAACAGTAACTGAAAATAGAGTGACAAATCACAATTTTATGGAGGGAGGATATGCCCTGGGTTACATACTGGAAAAACAGATATGTGCACAGACCAATGTATCTAAGGAGAAATTGCTACGGAAGATTCAAATGATAGATACAGTACTGAATATATTTTAAGTAGTTTTAATTTCCAGGATTTGCGGGAACTGTAGTAACTTTCTGAGAAACCTCTGTGGAGGGGAGTAAATGTCATAACATACGGCCATGGCTTACCATATATCGAGGCTTCACAGTAATTGTAAGATACATTTGAGAAAAAGATTGTGGAGGAATGTAAATTTATAACACCAATAAGCATAGTATTTAATTATATTTTGATATCACAAAAACATTACACTTCTGCTATCTGCACTATTAATTATATAAAAAGTAACAGCCATTATATATTATAAGTAAAAAGTAGCAGCTATTATTTATTATAAGTAAAAAGTAGCAGCTTTTATATATTATAAGTAAAAAGTATCAGCTATTATATATTTATTATGAATAAAGAACAGACGATTGTTCGATTTCGAGATTCGATTTTATTTGTGAGATCAATTTCTAGATCTCTGATCTTTAACTCTATAATGCATAGTGTTCCCTGGAATTAATTAAATCGTTACCAATTTCTTTGCTGTTTTGATTTTTCAAGGATTATTGGAAATACAAGGTAGAGTAAATTTGGTAAAATCTGATATGACCCCAAAGTTCCTCGTTTAATTTATAGGTTTTCTATAACTAGATTTATTCAGGAGATACATCCGTGCATTAACCCTATAATGCATAAGCATACCTCCTGGTTATATTAAACTTCCCATTGGAAACCTTTATAATTTAATGAGGAACATGGGGGTCTTATCAGATTTACCAAATATATTTTACATTATATTTCCAATAATTAACCCCCTGAAAAAAGCAAAATAGCAAAGAAATGACCAATGATTTGATTCCTTTCCGGGGACACTATGCATAAAGGGGTGGTGAAAGGATTAAGAGATCTGGATCCTCCGATACATAACACGGTTGATTGTAGAAGTGAGAATGATATTTTTGTTCTAATAAATAATGTCGTTACTGAAACGGGTTCGCCTTTCTTTTCTGCGATCAATTCAGCCATTGTCATAAAACGTTTTTGCTTCTATTCCCATTCCTCCATTTACGAATAATACCAATGGCATGAAGTTTCCATTTCCCACTTGCAACACTCTCGAATTGGAATGCTTTTTTTTCTGAAAAGGTTAAGTAAGTGATAGAGGAATTTGTCAATATAGTCTTTAATTAATTCCAAACACGCTTGTTTCGTACTTTGTGATGTGCGGGAATATTTAAATCAGTGAATTTAAGAACACTATCCAAGGTTTTTCAATAATAAATGCTGGAAAGAGGAATCATGTGTTTTCACGTTTATACATTAGTCCCCATTGTGATTGGGCACCTGAAAGGGAATGTGCCAGTCAAGTCACAAATGGGGCATAAAACGCAGTGTCGCCGGAAAAGAATAAAATCATTGGTCATTTATTTTCTATTTTACTTTTTCTATGAGGGTTAATTATTATAATAAATGGCATTCTACCACCGAAAAGTTAAAAGCAAACCCTGAAAATGTTGACGAAGCAATGACCCAGAAATCTATATAACATTGCGTGGTTGGGTATGGAGCAGCCAACAAAACTACGCAAGAATGTTGTATGATCATTTTCCAAACTAGTTTTCAGGACCTTTTTCCTTTTATTGTCACGAAATAAACGAACAATACTCTAGTTTTATTCTGTGTTTTTTTTAACCCTTTAGTGCATAGTCCTCGGAAAATAATTGAACCATTGGTCATCTCTTTGCTATTTTGCTTTTTACAGGGCGATAATTATTAAAAATATGTAAAATAAATTTTACAAGTACTGAATAGACCCCCTGATTCCTCATAAAGTTATAAAATTATAATGAGAAGTTTAATATAACCAGGAGGTATCGTAAATTTACGTATTAACCCTTAGATATTTTCAAAAAATTTTCATCTGTTTTGCTGCAACGGATCGCTGCACAGCATCAAAATAAAATTGTCTGACTCAGAATTTAATGTACATTACAACGGACTAATCGGCATTACCTGAATATCTTCAGTTCCAAAAATATTGGCACTGTAATGAAACGGTCCGGAAAGTCAAACAATGTCCTGATTATGTCGAAGAAACATTGTTGTAACGTTGTTGCTGGGTTCATCACTGTTTATGTACTTTGTTGATATTTGTTCTTGGATTATCATTCTCATTGTTGTCGTGAAGCAAAATTTTCATGTTCAACACGGTAGAAGACCGTTTCAGAAATTAACTTTATGTAGTGAATTGTGTTTTATGAGAATTGGGCGCGCGGGCTGTCACTATCTTCTAGCGATTCCGGTTCACTTAAGGATAATATATACAAATGTTTTCACTCATTAAAAGTATGTCTGTTTATCGGCACTGTTTAGTAGCATAGTTTTGATTTTCCGTTTATATACATGTAACAAACGTATTGACTTGTCATAGTCGTTTAGAAAATTGTTCCACAACGTGGTCCTCTACTCAAAATAGAATAATTTGTTGATTAAGATGGTTTTTGGTTGTTTAAAATTACCTCCTTAATGTCTAGTTGGGTACTCATGATTGATAAAGCTAAATTGATTTTTGAAAGTTTTTGGTGTTAGATTATGTTTCGAAAAGGGTGTTTCAGCTAAAATGACAACATTTCAAAGTTTTAAAGTTTCATCATCAGTCTTAAAAATAATTTTACAGTTTGCGAACAAATTTTTTCTACATCGACACTTTAAGTACTAACTGCTAGAGTAGCCATACTAAAACATTATAGTGGCAAAATGTCATAATCTCGAAAAAAAACGTGAAAAAAAACACGTAAGTTGCTAGCTACTCAATTCAAAGACACTAACTTTGAGGTATATATATATATATATATAATATACTAAGCTAGCTCCAAATTATTCAAAATTTACCGGGGAGCTGGGAGGGACCTTTACTCACTATAACAAAGGCTCTTACAACATTTACACAAGGTCATGAAGGCAAAGATAGCTAAAATATCCAAATAAATGGTGATAGAGGTTAACTAGGTTTTTACTTCAAAAACGCTATGTTTGAGGTATGTAGTTAGGTTTTAACCTAAAAAAAAAAAGAGACCAAACCACTAGTCAGCTATGTCTAAATATTTTTAAAGACACGTACACTTATACTTACTAACTCACAGGTTAAGAAAAGTTTAGTTTGAATACAGTTTATGCGATAAGTGAATTACAGTTGAAATGTCAACATTTTGCATACTTTTTCAAAAACGCTCTTTTTGAGTAGTTAGCCAGCTCTAAATGGTTATAAATTACACGTGCACATTGATACTATATGCGAAAGATAGAAAAGTATGCTTTAGACAGTCGTGGCAAAAAAAAGTTTAAGCGAAAAGGGTGTTTCGGCTAAAACGTCAACATTTCCTCAATTCCCAAAGATTCGTCGTGTTATACTGTAGCTACACAGCTACAAGTTAGCTAGCTAACTAAAACAAGATCCGTAGCTGGCTAGATAGCTAGCTAAACAGAAAAAAAGAATGTACCAAAAGTTAAAAAATAAAATTCACTGGTCTTATTTACGGGCAGTAAACAAATAAAAAAGTATATTATATCTTCTACTTCAACCTCTTTCTCACAACTTCTTTCGCTGGCTCTGCATAGAAAGAGAGAACGGAGAAAGTTAGGCGTAGTTTGTATGTTCATTGTGAGCATGCGCATCCTTCTCCAAATTTATAAGTATTTTTAAAAAACATCGTGATTTTAATAAAGAGCAAGATGGAGGAGAACACGCTTGCGTACAGACCCGGTCTTCACGCAGGTTAGAGACGGGCGTATGATGATGATCATGATGCACTGCGAACAGAAACCAAATACAGAGAAGTCTTAGAAGGTTAGAACGTTATGCGTAAGTTTGTGAACCAATTTTTTCTACATCTACACTATAAATACTAATTGCTAGTGTAGCTCTACTAAAAAAATTACACTGGCAAAAAGTCATAATTTAGAAGAACATAGTAAAAATAAAACAGTTATGCCTTCAAAAAGAGTTTATTTTTGGTAGTTAGCTAACTACAATTTGTACAAAATTAACAAGGGAGCTTGGGAGGACACTCCTCTCTCTACTACAGTGGGTCGCAGTACATTTAAATCAGGAAAATATAGCTAGAGCCATGAAATGATAGTGAATAAGGTACACCTTCCTAGTGTTGATAAAAATAAAAGGCACTTAACAGCACTGGTATTTTTGTGAGATAAAGGGTAGGTGGTTTTATCGCTACCGGTTATAAGTAATAAGCAAAATCGTACCATAAAATAAACTTTTAGGCAATTTCCGCGAAAGCACTCAAAATTTTTACTTGATCTGCGAAACCTTACGGATAATACGGAGCACAGTCAAGGTATAAATAAAATTGGTTCACACGGACCTTGCTGTTTTTATCAGATATGTTTCTTAAAATGGAAAACGGCGCGTTACGTGTTTATATCTGAACTCGGATTTGTCTGTAAACCGGCAAAAAATAAGATGCTCCCCATTTATGGATTATGTGTGGTAACAAAACTATAAACTGTAACTATATTAAGAGCAACCTCAAACCTTTTTCTTTTTTTTTTGATAACCGATGGCGGAAGAAAAAGCCCTGATTGGCTGATTCAATTCTCGTAGTAGGGACCATCCATATACATATAGTACGTACG
>JANTOQ010186480.1:0-14363 GCA_027564595.1 Bythotiara depressa | reverse complement strand
CATTCGACGGCCGCAGCAAGCTACGAAAGATCAGGAAACAAAGTTGCTTGAAACCGCGTAATAATTAGCCTCCTTGAGTATATATTGAGAAGAAAGATTTTACTGTCAAGTATGGAGGCTCTTTTTTCAAAGAATATGTCAGGCCAATATAAAGTGATTATAAAGAAAAACATGATTAAATATTGAGGGCCTTTCTGAAAATGGCACTAACAGAATTTACTCTAAATTTGACTGTCAAGTATACTTTTTAACAAATTTTCATTTTTGATCTAGATACGTTCTTACAAGTGCAATGGGGTATCTCTCTATAATACATATTAATAGGATGCTTGGCAATCATGATAGATACGTCATCGATATCTCAGCGTATGTATTAATTTAATAATATATTTTTATACAGTATATCATATATATATTTTTTTGTTATTCATCATAATATTTTAATGCTTGTTGACAGTTATAAAGACAGTGTTTAATCATTTAATTATTTGTTAATGATGTATATATATAATTGAAATTCATTATAGTAAATATTTTCTCTGCAAAATGAAACAAATGTATTATAGACTGTTCCCCCCTGAATTTGGGTTTTTCTGCATTAATTGTGTTGTATAGGTTTGTCTGCATTTTATGTTCGATTAACCACTCCAATTTGTTTCTGTGATCAACACTCTTTACATTCCTAAGTGCACAGTACCCCATGATTAGTTAAATATATAAATTTGAGATATTTAAAAATATATTAGCAAGAATATTCTATTCCATTTTAAAATTATAGTTATTATTTTTTAGGCCACTGATGCTTTCAACAATCAAGGTGGTATATGTTGGCTTCCATATACATGACAGTATGTGTTTGCTTGTTTAGTACAATAAAAAATTATGTAGTGTTTCTATGTATTGTGTACGTAACGGCAATGTTTAATATTGTTTAGAAGTCTGCTGTTGTCATATTGTCAATGTGTGTATGATTATAGGCACAATGTTCAAGAGGTCACTGCTTATGGTGGATATGTAGACATTGGGACCATGTATGTTCACACTTTGTGGATAGCAATGTTTCGGAATGAAGCCACTCTGGAATGGAGTGTTCAGACACGAATAGAATATTCTGGATAATTATGTTCACACGGTATTGTCATTATTTTGGGTTGCGTCTTGTTTGTATAATTTCTGATATTGCTGTCAATGAGTTTGTTGTTTGAACAAGTGAGACCATGATGTCTGAACACACCATTCCAAACTTACTCCAAAATTTATCAAAGTAAGGTACATAAAAAATGGTTTTCTGCAACATGTTAAAGAAACAACTACACTGCTCTCAACAAGGGTTCTGTCATCTGATTGTATTCAAAGCTCTCCTCCTTTGAGCTACAGAATTCAGAATGGTCAATTAGATGACTCGGAAATAAAACTGAAATAAAAATTCATAGAACTTTTTTTCTTGCTTCGGTCACACTTCTTTTGTGATCACAAGTATAAAGTTAAATTATACCATCAAGGTGGAATTTTTGTGCTACAGTAACATGGAATTGCATCTGAAAATTCCATGCAATGTTACTATGTCTACAAGAATGAATAGTTATATATATATATATATATAATTAATACATTAACCATTTAATGCCTATAGTTAAACACCCTGTCAATTGCACACTTTTTATTGGAAAGCTTTATAATTTTATCAAAAACCAGGGGGTATTATCAGTTTTTTTACCAACTTCATTTGTACTTAATAAAAATAATTAATAAACTGATTAAAAATCAAAATATCAAGAAATGAGTATTGACTCGTCTGCAGGAACATAATTATAATTTCCACTGTTTTTTATCTTTCATTTATGATTGTTCTCTCTAATCTAAATTATTTATATATTTATTTATTTATCTTTCCTGCTGGTGTTGTTTAGCTCATGTCACCGAGAAGAAAGAACTAAAAGAAGATACGGAAATAAAATCACAAACCAGGTATAGTTTAAGTTATTCTTTTGATGAAACGTACCTTTATTTACGTTATTCTTTTGATGAAACGTACCTTTATTTAAGTTATTCTTTTGATGAAACGTACTTCTATTTAAGTTATTATTTTGATGAAACGTACCTCTATTTAAGTTATTCTTTTGATGAAACATACTTTGAAAATATCTGAAGATTGCTCTGCCATGGTCAGGCTAATATTTTTTTGTTTTCAGAAAGTTGCTTAGAAATGGATAAAAATAAATAAATATGGACAATAACTTGACAATGTGAAATAAATACCCAAATACAATT
Source organism: Bythotiara depressa (assembly GCA_027564595.1). NCBI lineage: Eukaryota > Metazoa > Cnidaria > Hydrozoa > Anthoathecata > Bythotiaridae > Bythotiara > Bythotiara depressa. The sequence continues at coordinate 12,092 of JANTOQ010186480.1, read as the reverse complement.
TGGAACCCATTAATAAAGGGGAAAACATTTTATGGCCCATTTTAAGGGATTAGGAAGTAGTACAATAATTTTACGTTTGCGTTATCTTTTTGATTTTAAGTGCCAATTAAAGTTTCATAATTAGTTAATTAGGTGACTTAATTTTGTATATATCTTAAATTTATATTTTTAAGTTCTTGTTTCAGAGATCATCCTACGCTACTTCAGTACTTCAGTTACATATTTCATTTCTCATCAGTGCTCTGTGGGCCACCAATACAATTTCAAGACTACAAAGACTTTATTGAAGGTGTGCAGTATGATAAATTAAAAGTAAGCATAAACCATTATTATCAATAAATTATTCTACAAACACAATTTACACAAACAAACCGTTTTTTGATTAACATCTTTTTTTTATACCTTTAATTTACAGTCAAGCCGTTTTTTGTTTAACATCATCTTCCATCTTTTTGGGTTAATTCAGTTGATAATCTAGAATTAGAGAGAAGTGTCAGGCAGAAAGGAAAAGGTCACTTTTGTGGTCACACTTCCTGAAAATATGCTTCAAATTAAAAATATTTTATCAAAAAGGGTATTTTTTCTTAGAAATTAAGAGGGAAAGTGTCAGAAGGTCAGAACCTCTTTTGTCCAAGATTAATTTAGTAAACATGGATATAATGGCGAACTTGGGATTCAAATAAATCACCCATCAGTGAATGAGTTATTTATAATAAGTTGGTTTCAAATGAAGTGAAATTACTTTGAAAAAATGTTTCTTAATGAAAGAAATCTTCATTCACGGTACTTGAAATCACTGTAAACAGTGTTATGACAAGGAAATCTTTGATCACAGTACATGAAATCCCTGTAAAATATTGTTCTGATGATGGAAATCTTTGTTCATGGCACATGAAATCATGTGCGTTTTGATAAAACCTAGAAATCATACACAAATATAATTTGTTTTTTATGTGTGATTTTTAGCATTAGTTGTTGCTATGTGCACATGAATGATGAAACAAGTTAGTATTAAGTAACTTTGGTCTAAATAGTTGTTTTTTTATACGGTTTAGTTGTAACACAGAATGAACAATTATTATTATTATTGACAATATTTTTGAGCAATACAAACTAATCACATGTTGTTGTTAAACCATGGGCCAATTAAAAATATTGAATGCCACTGAGGATAAACAAAGTGTCTGATAGGCATACCGAAATCATTCTCTCTTAGATGGTTGTCCGGTAATGACATTGAGATGTTTAATTTGTTTATGTTTATATTTAATTTTATTCTTATTTATTTATATTTATTTAGAAGATAGATGAAGCAGAACCTTCACCAGTGGTAAGCTCATACATACATAAACATTGTTTATACAAGCATGACTCCATAATGATAGTGTTTGTGAGAATATTCAATGATGCTAAACCTCCTAAACAGTTGCTAATATACATTGTTTATTTTCAGAAGACACAGCAGAGTTTCATGTTTGTCAGCAAAAATCTCAGGAGGTCTGGAACTAGTGTTGTGACATCACAATGAACTTCACATTTGCAATACTGACTCCTCTTGATAACCTCTACTAATGTACAAAGTTTTATAACTTTTCATCAAGCAGTTGCAAAGTTATTTAAAAAAACATTTGCCAGCAGTTTTTCTTCACCACACATGATATCATAGCTGAAATTAGTGCCATTCTCCCTAAAAGTTATACTTTGATTTGTTGCTACTAAAAAATGCTACGAATGTGGCAACTTTCTCGGGAATGGAAAGAGCTTTTTCAAAAATTTGAAGAGTTGCGTTCCTCAATTTTGAAGTTCTTTAATCTTGAAAAGTTTCATTTTTGACCGAGCTTTCCCTTTAACATTGTTTTTGTTATTTTGTATATTAAATTTGCTTCTTTGCTTTTTGTGTGTAGTGTGAGTGTGAATACAAATTTCAGGCCATTAAACATTTGGTAACTTATTCCCCAGTTTCTGTAAATGGCCAAAATATTTCTTTGTTTGCACTTTTCTTCATGAAAGTATCATTACATTTTTACATTGTAGCAATAATATATAAATTAGATAATCACAAGCTATTTGAAAATTGGGTTTTTCAAAGGCCTTGTTGTAATTTATCTGAATAAGGCCATCAGTGACCTCTGAAATCTTAAGAAGGGAAATTTTTTCATATGCCTAATTGAGAGCATATTTAAAAATCTTCATAAATGGCACCTGCCACAAAGAGTTAAAATATACCCTTTTCATTATGAAATAATATACAGTATATATTATATATATTATGTAATATATAATATGATATATAATAAAAATAATGTTCAGTCACATTCTTGTTTGTTTATGTATATGAAGTTTGTCATTATGAACACTTTTTAGGTTCCAGCATTAACAAAGTTTATTTTTGGTTACTGTATGGTTGCTGCTTATTCATTATTGTCACCATACTTTTTACCTGAATTTTTTGGAGGTTTGTATAACACATAAACCAGATTTTAGTTACCCTACTCCCCTGCATAGAGACATATTTTTAAGGTGCACTGTGCCTTTATGGAGTGGAGAATTGGCATTTAAAAATTTATTGGAATTTTGTTTATAACCCTGTTCCCTTGCATAGAAAATCACACATTTAAAAGGTGCACTGTGCTGCTTAGAATTAATCCTTTCATAGATTTGAGACCTTGTTTTGTTTTGGTTTATAGTGATAATCTAGATGAACTTTTTTGTGTTTTGTGACTCTTTATGAAAGTAATTGCTTGTCCGCAAGCTGAGAATAAAATACACCTATAGCTGTGTGGTTTATGACATTCAGAAGAAGAAAACAAACTATCTTGTTAACAATGATTAAATGGGAAATATGTAGAGAGATTATTTAAAAGATAAATCAACACATTTAGTATGATCATGTTTTTACTGCAAGTGAAAATGTTCCTGTGTGTTTAATTTTTATTATTTAGTTTTCCCATTCATTCAGTTTCTAAACTATTTTCCCGTGTTCCCCAGTTAAGCATAACTATCTTCCCGTGTTCCCCAGTTAAGCATATATATATAGAGTTAATTATTCTTGTAACCAAATAATATTTTCTTAGATCCAAATCGATTAGCAGGAAGCACATTGTTGTCTAACATCATCTTTGCCGAAATGGTTCTTTACTTGATAAAGGCCAAATATTATTGTGCTTTCATGATAGGTTAGTTGATTTGTTGTTGTTGTTGTTTATAAACCTGTGATGCCTGTGGTTCCCAAATATAAAAATCAAATCAATAGCGGTTTGAACAGTGGAAATATAAAATAAAAAACAGTTAAAATAAAAGTATAATGGTTTCTAGCAGGTAACAGGTACGATTTATGTATTAATCTATCAATGTAGAATTATTTTTTGACTGATTAGTCAAATTGTCTGGTAGTATTGCCTTCAATGTTGGTCACTCCAAAAAGCTACTGGACAAAGAGGATTTCCATTCATTCTGATCCTGTGGCCATACATGATACATACCACATTTGCAACAAATCCCAAATCATTAACTTGATGCTTGATACTTGTTGTTTCAAGTAGCTTGCCAGAATGTACATTGTTTGTGGCAAACACCTTTAAAAAAACATAAGATGCTTCATTATTTTATTCTTTAATGAAAATTAAGAGTCAAACTTTTGCAAATATAAACATACTTAAATCGATAAAACAACAACAATTTATCTTTAAGTGCTGGTTTTGTTGCACAGCCCCGCAGCATTTTGTTCAAAGAAAAAATATGTATACACTTAGTAAATTGGATGTTACCTATGTTTGTGTTTGTCATACATGTGCTCAGAAATTAATGAAAGGTCAATTCTGTTCACTTACTTTTAATAAAACTGTTTTTAAAAAATCAACTGAAATCCTCCTGGGTACATTTTAAATAAAGACTAGGTCCTAGTCTAGTGTAGACAACGTAGTAGTGGAGGGGCAAAAAGTGATGGAAGGCACAGAACAATAGTGTTAAAGTTTAGAAATTAACATTTATAAATAATGTTCTGAAAAACCTGAACTCAAAAAGTATTGGAGATTACTTTGCTTTCTTTTTTGTAAGAGTAAATTGTTGAGAGTAATATAAAATAAGTATGGGACTGTAGGTTTATCCACTTTATACTGCTGACCATGTTAGTTTTTCATGGAATAATGGAATAATGTATTATCTTATATCTAATTAGTTTTCTTCATACATTTATGTATTTCAAGATGGTACCTTGTTGTTTCCTGATTAATGGATTTCATGAGGCCATTTTAATACCACAGGAATAAGGATGCTTTAGATGCCAAGAATCACTGTATGTTTTGTGTTTTGGTACCTTTAATGGGGTTTTTAAGGAAAAGTACTTGAAAAGAGAATGTAACTTTTTAGTGCTGCTGGACACAATGACCTTTGCAAGAGGAGAACTTCTGCTGGTCAAATAAACTTTTTTTATCAGTAGTTGACCGATGGCTGGCTATTATTTTAGGCCCTGTAATATGTTTGATTCATGCTTGTCTGAACGAAGACTGAGTGTTATATCAGACCCTGTAATGTGTCTGTTCATATTTGTCTCGATTACCTGAGGGCTTTTTGTGTATGGAGTTGCTTTAAAAACACTGTAAGATGTTGTGTAGACATGATAAATAGATTGTAAATAATAATAAAAAACATTCTTCAATTGTAGGAGAAGCAGTAGTTAATGTATCAGGTTGTGGTTTTAATGGATATGATGACCAGGGTAATGCATGCTGGGATAGAATCACATCAATTAATGTACTTGGAATGGAGGTACAAGAAAAAACATGAATGTTTATATCCACAATGAAATGATTTTGTGGCTAAATAGTATTACACCTGTTTATTACACCTGTTTATTACACCCGTTTATTACACCTGTTTATTTCACCCGTTTATTTCACCCGTTTATTACACATTTTTGTATTTAAATTTTATTGTGATGATAGAAGTGCCTATTAATATTTTTATTATTTTTCACTGCCTTCAGTTTTAATGATACAGTAAGATAGGATGAAAACTTTTTTTCTATGCTATCCAGTACAATTTCCACCATTTGTATTACTTGTTAAATCTGAAAGCTCATAAAGATCACCTGCCTTTATAAATGTCTTATTGGAACTGGGGGGACTTATCAGCTTTTATCAAGTTATTTTCCCTTATTTTTCAAATAAAAAAACCCCTGGGAAAAGCAAAATAGGAAAGGACTGTGACTACCATTTCATCAGCTCAACTTTTAACAAAGAAAGCAAAGGAGATTAAGTAATGTTTTTGTGACAAAAGTTTCGTAAATTCCTTAGGACCATGAAGGGGAATACAGTTATAGAGGACTGGAGAATACCTTTCTCCAGGTCTTCAGTTTGTGTTAAAATGTGAGACATCATTCAGTTGTGCAGTATTCAGTTATAAAGCTGAATCCTTTCCAACAACCAGTAATTGAAAAACTCATGCACAATGGCTTGGATACGAGTGACAGTTACCTGTTTGTGTCACAGGTGTTTCCTTGTCAGTTACTGTACATGTAAATTTACCAACTAATTATTGCATGCAAGGTCACATGTTTTTTCTAATTGATGCTTGGAAGGCCCAATAAGTGTTAATCCAACATGGCAGAGCTGAATGTACGTGAAAGTGACAACGTTTACCTTTAGCCGTATTTGAACGATTGTTAAAATTTCAGTGGTTAATTAATTATGAAAACAGAAATGAGAAATAGGGAGTTTAATAAGTTTGATTGTTTGAGTTTAAAATTCAGCTGTAAGGCCAGACACTGGAGCTATAAAGGTGCTTAGATAAAATCTTTCCTATTAACTGATGTCTTATATAACACAAAGAGTTTCCAATATTTTGTGGTCCAAGAAATGTTACCAAGGGATGCTATTCTAGATCTAGCATTTCACCGAAAATGAGTTGGTAAATAATGTGAAGAACAAAATTATGTGAACAATAAAATATTTATCTACTCATTTATTTATTTATTTTATTTCGAACATTTGGAGTTGAATACTTAGTCTCATTAAATCATTATTTGTAATTAGATAAAAACTTATAGCATAGCACCATTGATATCACTGATGTCTTTTCAGAGAGCTGCTTTAACCCGGAAAGGAAACAAATAATAGGTTATATCTTTGCAATTTTGCTTGGAAATATAATGTAAAATAAATTTGGTAAGAGCTGATAAGACTCCATAGTTCGTCATACAATTATGAAGGTTTCCAGTGGGAAGGTTAATATAACCAGGAGGTGTGCTTATGCATTAAAAGGTTAATCAACTCTGATGAAAGTTTCTAAAAGTTTTCAAACTGTTATCCTACTTATTACGACCACCTTCAAATAAGTACCTCTCCTGAATAATTCCTATGTGTTGATTATATGAATACAGTATGTAGAGTTGTTGCATCGTAATGTTTATATAAGTATGAAATGAAAGTTGTTGCATCGTAACGTTTATATAAGTATGAAATGAGAGTTGTTGCATCGTAATGTTTATATAAGTATGAAATGAGCTCTTATTTTTTTAGTTAGCACGAAACATTAAAGAATGTGTAGAATGTTGGAATATAACTACTGCCATATGGTTAAAAAAGTAAGTGATAAAGTTACAGTGTGGTAAAATGGGTAAAATCAGTAAACAATAAAATGCATTGTCGTTAAGGGATAATGTACAATATGGTTAAAAAAGTACGGGATAACGTACAATATGGTTAAAAAAGTATGGGATAACATTACAATGTGGTTAAAAAAATATGGGATAACGTTACAATGTGGTTAAAACGTATGGGATAATGTTACAATGTGGTTAAAAAAGTAAGGGATAAAGTTACAATTTAGTAAAAAAGTAAGGGATAATGTTAAATGTTGTTAAAATGCAATGTAGTTAAGGGATAAAATTACAATCTGGCTAAAAAATTAAGGGATAACATTACAATGTGGTTAAAAAAGTAAGGGATATCATTACAATGTGGTTAAAAAAGTAAGGGATATCTTTACAATATGGGTAAAAATGTAAGGGATACCATTACAATGTGGTAACATCTTTGGTGCATTCAGTTACCCATTGTACAAAAATATTTTAAGTGATTTCATTAAATGCCTTAATTATGTTTGCTGCTCATAGAGTGTCAGAAATATATCAAAAGTTGTTAATTATTATTTAAAGACAAACGTGATTATTATTCTTCAGTGTAATTAATAAGCTTGTTCAGCAGCTTATAAATAGTTGAAGCATGAAACAACACTTAGAAGTTTTGATTGATAATAAGAGCAAAAACTATATAAACCATTCAGTTGGTTGAAATTTCTTGTTAAGACGAACTAAAGTTGGATTGATACAAATCTTTTCAAATACACCACCTCATGGTCTAAAAATAATAGCATAATAAGTGAACATTTTTCTTCCCATCAGTAGTTATCAAATATGCTTTGAGCAGGGAAAAAGTGAAAATAAGATTTATTTGCTTTATGCTTTAGTTTACAAGATTATGTCTGTTTGTTTCTTAAAGGCAGAATTCCACTCAATGGTGTTAAATTTTATAATGAGTTTCGTAGAAAAACTGTTTTGAGAAAGTTGAAAGTTTTTTTTTCCACACATTCCACAAATTCGTCTTTATTATAAAAATATGGAACTATTGTAGAATTATGGAAGGAAGATGTGTTTTTTGTTTTTGTGAAACCTTGTGAAAATCCCGTATTTTATGTTTTAGATGTGTATACACAAGGACGAAATATATGCCATTATTAACAACCTGGTTTTTCTCTGCTCTCTGGCATGGTTTTTATCCAGGGTATTACATATTCTTTTTGTCAGTTGGAGCAGGTTCATTTATTAACAGAAAGGTTTGTTTTATTTAACTAATATTTATACCATAATAGAAAAACCCATTGTCAAAGTATCTTAAGCCTCTAAAAATGTATATAGAAATTAATAGATGATAGAGGTAGAGGATCCAAACACAAAGAATTTACTTTTCTTACTCTGAAATAGTTGGCTACCCTAACTTGTTTATTTTTTATTTTTTCCTGTGCTGCCGAATTTCTCATTCCAATTTCTTTCATTTTGTTCACATATGTTATCTTTCTATGTTTTTTCTGCTAACCCGCTAAATTCTGATAGCAATAGTAAATCATAAATATTTTTAAAATAGCCGAGTTAATTTTGCAATATTTTTCTGTAAATCACTTTTTTACAGTGGGGATGTAGCTTGAAAAATGAAAACATCTGCATATGCCAGATTCATTTCTCATTAAGAATTCATAGATAGTAAACTGTTTCTTTCCAAGAAGTTGATGTTCCGTAATAAAAATGATTGAACATTTTCTACCACTACATGCTTTGTAGGAAACTACAAGACTGCACAAAATAGTTGAGACTTTTGCCTTTCGTGGTCCCTCCTGTTGGGTAGAGCATCCATAAAACTAGAGTGGAGATAGGTGTTGACCGGAAATTCGGTAGAGTCACACTACCAGGGTATTTCCTTAAAAAACAACAGACAGTGTTCTTATTTCACTGATTTTCCATTTTAAGACGTCTCAAAGTCCCACTTCGTCCGATTCGGGGACAAGCGAGGCATGGGGTTGCAGGCGTGCTGTAGGGTAACAGTTACTCCAGTTACCAAAGATCCATACCAAACATACCAAAGATCCTCGCGTCTTAAGTCAACAGTCAATCTGAAAAGGTTTAACTAAGAGATTCTATATATAGGCTCTATTTCATTACTTGTGGGATTCTTTTTTATTACTTTGGCACGTTGTGTCACTATGTGGGGCTCTTTTTGATTATTTTGGCACGTGTTATATTATGTGCATGTTTGTAGATGTTTTTATTTCCGTTTTGTTTGTAGCTTCCTGACATGTAACGGATTTTAACATCTTCATTTGTACCACATAAAATCCTGTAAAAACCGTGTTTTAATGCTCATTTGTGCCACATAAAATCCTATAAAAACCATGTTTTAATGTTCATTTGTGTTACATAAAATCCTGTACAAACCATCTTTTAATGTTAATTTGTGCCACATAAAATCCTGTACAAACCATGTTTTAATATTAATTTGTGCCACATGAAATCCTGTACAAACCATGTTTTAATGTCATAAATAATAATTAGTAGCATGTAAAACCACAAAAATGTTTTAACGTAAGAGACCTTCGTCCATTGCACATGAAATTGCGGTAAAACCATATTTTTAACACCCAAGAAATTCGTTCATGAGACGAAAAATTGCGGTAAAACCACGTTTTAACCTAGATGTCTTCATTCCCGGCCTGTAAAATCACGATAAAATCCATGCTTTAAAAATCTTCATTTCATGACAAGACAATCAAGGTGAAACCATGCTGCTTTAAAATTGGGAGAAACCCAATTGCAAATGGAAGGTATTTGCCATAATTTAAGTAATCAATAACACCAGGAGCATCGCAACGGGATTTTGAGGTAATATTTTTTGCCATTAGACCAAAACAAAAGATTATATCCGTGAAGATGTTAGCTGTTTGTCAAATTTTAAAATGAATTTTTTGTCAGTTTTGTAAAATAGAAATATTTCATGAGAATTTGCTTTTGCATTTGTGGAATAGACCTTTCACGAATTTCCTGAAAATTTAGAGTTTATTTTTATAAAAGAACGGACACCACATTCAGATTTCTTGTCAAAAAATTTGCCTATGCTTTATTTATTTTCGCCAATATTTGGTAAAATAAAATATGGACATTTTTATTTGTTTTTGTGTAAAATTTCAAGAGGTCTTTCTCGGATTTCATGAAGGTTTGGTGTTTATTTTTAACTTCATATTCAAATTCCTGGTCAAAAAATATGCCTATGCAGAGCCGTAGGCACAAAAAAATTATTGCGAGGGGGAAGAGGAATTTGGGGGAAGAGGAAACATAAGCGTGCGGGTATAAATATATGCACAAAACAGTTTTTTTGCACTTAAAAATAATAAAATCAGGAAATAACATTTTTCGTGTTTAGTTTTACCAAATATAGGTGAAAATAAATACTGTCCAATGAAAGACACTTTCGTTGAAAGAAACCATCCATTCAGCCCTGACAATTCATGCAATCTAGAAGTGAAAAGTATAAACAAACCCAGTAGAAGTTTAAATCAAAAAAAGCTATTGTCATCAAAGTTATGTGACATCAATCTATATTCTTATTCCTTTGTCATTTGCTGTAATTCGAAAAAATTAATCATGCTTTTAAACTCTTTAAAATATTTAATATAATAATTTATTTAATTAAACATACTTAATACTAATTAAAATATAGTTCTACATACTCACATTCAATTAAATGAACAGCAAACGCCAGACTATGTAGAGAGGGATCCTTCATATATAAGCTTGTTAGGAATGCTATGTAACCAAAAATGCAACAAACAGGTACATTTGCATTTAAAAATTATTTTTCATACTGCCGCACTCGGCATCTTTCTCATACACAGTAGAAAATAGTACCCTAAACAATGTTAGCGTTGAAAAAAAACATTCCCCCATTATTTCTGGACGGGAATTTTGGATATGTTAAACTACATAATATTTGGGATTAAATTATACTAAATTCTGCTTGGTACCTATTTGTTTTCCAAGTTTGCCATTTTTTCTGATCAAAGATGACTGGACAATAGTTTAAAAAAATGCTGCAAATCTTCCATCTTTGTTTTATTGTAGGACGCAAACAATATTTTTGGGTTTTTGTTTATAATAGCGTAAAGTTCCCACAGTTAGCGCTCCCAAAAGTAAGTGCCCACCCAAAAGTAGGTGCAATTTTAATGGTCACTAAAATACCCCCGGTAGTAAGCGTCAATCCAAATGTAAGCGCTACCCAAAAGTAAAGAAAAATATAGAACGAACTTTTGAAAGAAAGTAAGCTCGCAATTGACGGGGATGTGTGTAAAATTATTGCTGTACTCTAGGGTCTCCATAGTAGGGAGGGGGGTTGGAACAGTCCGTGTACGGAAAAAATTGAATGAAACTTAAGTTAGGGAGAAAAACCCAATATTTCTTATCTTATGTTTGTCTACTTTAAAAACAGTTGCAAATAATAATAAATAATGATAATAAATATGTTTTTTGCAAACATATTGTTTGGGGTTGGAATAAGAATGTCCTGGATGGAAAATTTTCTAAAAATTAATTGGAGGGGGGGGGGGGGTGCACTATTAGAGACCCTAGAGTAGAAATAATATTATATTATTCAAGACATGAGTTCTTTGTATTTCTCACTACCCCCATAGTAGCTAAGCGCTCCCCGATTGTAAATGCACTTCACAGATACTAATTTCGAATGTAAGCGGGGGCCGTTTACTATGGGGACTTTAAGGTAATAGAGCTTTTTTCTTATTTAGATCCGTCGTAAAATCCGTCCATATTTTCTTTCATCGTCCAGGCTAAAACTATTCTATGACGTAATCAGTATAATAATAACTAGACTGATTATCAATTATTTTGCTGCTTCGTTTACGAACATGATGGACTTGTATGGTACCTTTCTATTCTGGAGGTAATTTTTATTTGTTATGTGTATAGCTAATATAAGATTAAAGAGGCGAACATCGAGATTTCCGTCCATCCTGAAAACCTTGAGAAGTCAGGTAGCCTTGATTGCAAACAAACATATAAACATGACCTATGATTCTTGCACTGTGGCGTGAATGTGAGTCGAACCAGCAACCCTTGGATTGCAAGTTCAACTCGCTCACCACTGTGCCACAGCTCCATTGGTTTGTCAAGTGTTTTACTTTTATCACCTAATTGATCAAGTTTTGCATCTATTTTTTTGTTTATTTATTTATTCACGAATATTTTTACAGGATAGCCATTCAAAAATTAGTATATACATATTATGTACCAAGGTTTTCCATTGTATCCTGTATCCACACACACAGGGAAAATTTGAAGACGTAAAAAATCATTGGAAAACCACAAGCGGATTGTTTATATCGTTTAACGGTATCGTTTATATCGTTTTAGAAAGTTTTCTTTTTCAGGTAAATAAAGGTACGCAAAAGGAATATAGGTTTTAAGAGATCTCTCCAAATTCAGAAACGTATTTTTATATTTTTTGCAAATTTATTTTCTTGCGCTTAGAAAGCAG
>JANTOQ010186479.1:0-24391 GCA_027564595.1 Bythotiara depressa | reverse complement strand
CCCCAAAACAATCAAAACCATGTTTTCTTTATATCCAATTTTATAATTTACTACTTTGCAAAAATGTGGGGGGGGGGACTACAGCCCCCCAGCCCCCGTGGTGTCGTAGGGCCTGTAGTAATGTAGAAATATACAGTACAGTTATGAAGATATTAGTAATGTAGAAATATAGGAAATATTTTTAATGAGCTGAATCTATAGTTTTAAATAATGGGAAATTTATTTATTTACTGTTTCAAAGAGTTTTGATATGTCATATAAATTTGGAGCTCAGTTGTGAGAAATTTTGTATTTTGTAACAAAGGGACTTGTTTCTCTGGTATAATAAATATATATAAAATTATTTCATTCCACATGTCTAATCGAGAAACAACTCCTTTGAGACAGTATGAATGATTTCTAAGAAAGTTGATCAAAAGGAATCTTGTATCCTATATATATATATGATGTACTGTTTTGTGACAACTCAGTTTGACTTGTCCAGTTACTTTAGACAAACGTCTGCTCCATTATTTTCTAAATGACGAAGGCTGCCTGTTTCTTATGTTCTAACAGTTTCTAAGTTGTCATGGTCTCATAAGTTAAATGTGTTGTTGTGTTTACTTATTATGTAATTTAAATTTTATGGTTTTTTTATGTCTTGGTCATTATTATTACTTGCCCTTCCTTCATATCATCAGTAAGGTATATCATCAGTAATATTGTTTATATATACATAAGTAAGTATACTGTGACAGGTGTTGAAATAGCTATGTATGATTTTTTCTCTATCCTTTCACAGTGTTAGCTTCACTGCTGATTTTGAACATTAAACATTTATTTCTTATTATTAAAATGTGTAATTGTGCTTCTCTGGTTATTTCAATGAACTTGTGATATTTTGAAAAGATGATAATTGTAAGCATGATTTAATTTTTACTATGATCAGGAGAAAATATAATTACTTTTAACATACCATTTCTCCACCGAGCGTGATTTTTAGAAAAAGTTAGCTACTGTTATTATGTAAGAAAACTATTTTAAGGAATAACCAAGTGGATGATAGATACTGAAAATTATGAAATATATATTTCTTTCATTCTTTCTGCTTTACCTGAATTTCCTTTTCTGTTCAAGGATCTTTTTGTTAAACAACCACTGTCAAGTGGGAAGTAAATATATGCAATAGAGAGCACTATTTTTAATTTAGGCTCTGTTATTTAAGTTTGATAATTAGTGCAAGAACAAACTATTATACACAGGTGACACACACACAGTCAGACTTACTTGAAGTGCTTTTACAATAAAAACATGTAGATTATTTACTTTTACACATGAAAATATATTGGAAGATGCATTTTCTGGAAATCTAGATTTAACCAAACTGCAAAAAACTTTTTTGTTTATTGTCACTAAAAATGTCAGGTCACTCAGATTTCCTTATTTCGATGCCTGTAGTTTATACAGTATGCATCAATATTTTAAATGTTGGTTAATGTCACTTATTATTCTTTCAGGTCAGAAAATGCAGTTTCTTACAAGATACATATTTTTTATGTCCTGTACCTGCACAGTTGTCATTATGCAGAAAAGACAAATGTACAGTCAATCTTCTGGTCATGACATTGACAGAGAAGAACATATCAACTTAACTACAGAGCATCATGATACACAACAATATTATAAGTGTTTATATCATCAAAATGGAAAAATGTTTTACAAAGACTTAACAAACCAACAGAGTGGTATGGACATCACAATTATAAAAGACAAAGAATTAATACAAAAGCAAACATATAAACTTCCCTTAAAATTTTTGTTTCCATTTTATGGTAACCTTGTACAAACTGTTACTGTAACAACTCAAGGATTCATTAATATAGGTCCCACAATTCGTGCCAATAATATGTATTTGGTGCACTATATTGCACCGTTGATGGCAGAATATAAACCATCATCCAATAACATTTCACAGATTATCATTGGAAGTTCACAATCTATGTTTATTGTTCAATGGAACAATGTTACTCTTAATGGGTCACAGGAAATCTCGTTTACTTTTCAAACTATACTGCATTTGAATGGAACTATTGTGTTTGCATATAAACACATTCCAATTTCAGTTATCAATGTAATGAACACAACAAATAATTTTACAGCTGGTCTGTCAGATGGTTATGTGCTTCAGTTTATTCATCATGACCCAATATATAAGAATCCAGTAAAACACTTGCACATATATTCTTATAATAAAGTTACAATCCCTTTAGAATCTGTTAGATCTGCTGCTGCTTATGTTTTAGATCTCGTACCAAATTGTATCCAGTTCAAAGACTGCCATATGTGTTTAAATGCAACAAAGTACATACCATTCACATGCCAATGGTGTCAAAAATTGCAACTTTGTTCTGATGCAATGGACTGGTACAGAGATATATGGGTCAAGGCTAGATGTGATCATAATTCATACCATGATATATCAAAATGTCCTGTTTCTTTACCAATGAAAAAACGTCACTGGAAAACCAATACTGCTGCCATAGCTGGTGGTGTTGCTGGAGTTGTAATGATGATGATTATTTTGTTCAGCTTATGTACGTTTTGGTATGCATATTCGCATCCACAGACGAAAATTGGCATGTGGCTTATTGAACATAGACCACGTAGATTGATAAAAACATTTGCAAAAATCCCAGATGAAGAGCTTTATCTCTAATTAATTTGACACATAAGCTCTCTCAATATAGTTGAATGGTAATCAAGTACTATTTAATGAAATTAAACTGTGTGTTCAAATTTCACTTGCAACATATTTGATAATAGGTTTTCTTCTTGATTTGAGTAGGTTTATTTGCACTAATAATCACAAATAAATTGGCCAATTTAAGATTCATTATAATTATGTAGAAAAATTGCTTTCATTTTGTTTCTTCATTTCACGTTGTGTTTAAAAAGTTTGATTACTTGTTAATCTACTTGTTAATGAATGATAAGAAGAGCAAATAAATAAATAAAATCTTCTCACAGTGAAAACTGACATCCAGTGAGGTGAGAAAATCACCAAATTCAAGATTAATCTGCACCATATCTTTAAGTAATTCATTATACCATAAAGTATCTGACATGTGACCTGATGTTATTTTTATTTTAAATATTATGTTATAATAATATATTACTTTATATATATTACAATCACTCCTTCACATAGACCTTATAGAAAAATGGTGAAATATGAAAAAAGTATTTAATTTCAAAATAAGATTATTTTAGTTGTTTATTGTCTTACCAATGGCTTTCAACTTTCTAGAGCAAGTCCATTGTCCATATAAGGTGAATGTGTTAATAAATGTAATTCTCGAAGTATTCCTTTGCTTCCACTGTTAGAGAATTAATGTTTTGTAAAGTAACACTTGTTAACAATTTTTTGTTCCACATATATGTTCCAAAGTGTTGAATTGTTAGAGATGTTCCACATATATGTTCCAAGGTGTTGAATTGATAGAGATACATTTTTACAACTTATATGTAACAAATATCTTGTTGTTGATAAGAAAAATCATTCCTGCAAAGATTTCCTGAACAATATAACAATTCTATAAAACAGAGGGAAAATAATGTTATTGTTACACTTCCAATGCATCACAAAACATCTGTGGTAATTTTTACATACTTGAAGTGCATTTTGGTATCTGTGTTTAATTCATAACGAAACTACATTAAAATACAAATTAATCACATTTTGTTAAAAATGTTCCCCAGAATTTAAAATTGTTTCTGATCTTCGAATATTTATTTGATTGATATGATGACAATATTGTTATTTATCCCATAAACCCCAGAAGTTTATTTTCATCATATTTTTTTTCAATATAGTTAAGTTTTGCTAATGCATTGTACTATTTTATAACAATAATTGTAAATATTAAAGACTTTCTAATTAATGTCATTAAAGTAATGATCTATTTATATTAATAAGATTTCAATTTCAAATTCCTCATCAAAAACTTTATGTTGAAATTTCTGAAGTATTTTCTTTTTGTTCAGGACATTTCACACATTTGAAAAGGTTTTGAAAGAAACAAGGGATGTATTTTTTTTAAAAGGAGTGGTCCTGTGAAAAAAATCGATTACTAAAAACAAAAAATTCGGATTCAGCACCTAAATATTGATAAAGACCAATTATTTTCTTATTTCTAGTGATTTTCTGTTTTTAGCAGTAATGCTGCAAACTTTTTAATTTTACAGACCTCGCAAAAGCAGCTATCAAATACATTTTATGACGTCATTGACAACACAGTTAAAAAAATCTCAAAAGACGTGTAATCAAACAGGCTCTTGGAATAAACTTTATTTAGTGGTAATTTTAAAAATAAATAATGACTTTAAATGGTAACATCATCTGGGGAATAAGAAAGCTCACTTTCCCTTCTTCCAAAGATGAAGACCAAGAAGAAGTATTGTCTTCCCTCATAGGCTTGCAGTCATTTCAATTTGAACCCAACCGAGTCACAGAAACAGACTATTCTGAAGAAAAAAACGTTTTAAATATATTATATTTTAGAATTCTACATATGAACTTGTGAATCTTCCATAAAAACTTCATCACAGTCGTTTTTTCTACTGCACATGATCACAAAACAACTTCTTCATGGTTTATATTTTTTCCTTATTACGCATTCTCAAAAAAATTATGTAAACTAGTTTATATATAATCTGTACAAAATACTGATGCATTCATGCATGTAACTTATTATCTGACACACCAATCATAATACAATCTATTTTAGCTAGCTCCAAAAAATGTTTTCAATTTTAATAAAAAGAAATGAAAAGAAACAATAGATGCACAATATATAATTCCATCATTACGTTTTACAAATTTTACTTTCTTAAGAAGTTTCATTATGAAAGTTTAATTATAAATGTTAAACAATCAATTAACAAATTTGTATAATCAGTAAACCTTTTACCAATTCTACACAAGGTCAAGATAATCAATCATCGAAAATGCCATGAATTTATAAAAAAAAAATGCTTTGAAGAAGCAGGAAACTTTTTAATTGATGTAAGAAATACGAAGACGTAGAGAATATATAAATCTAGTTCAAAGCACTGCTAATCAACGTGTAAATAACAGATTCTTATATACTGTCATCTTTTGGTGTTTTGCTCATTTTAAATTATTCAACCATATTTTCTTAAATTTTTCATCTTGCGGAAGACAGTAAAAGCTTTTGCCTTCCTTTTTTCTTCTTTTTTCTTTCTTCTTGCTGCTTGAATGCTTTTGCAATCCACGACAGAGCAGTAAATCATGGTACATGATAAACTATACATAGTTTACTCTACAAAAGCTAAAATGAATATCAATTTTTCACTAACAACATGTATACAGCAACGGCTCACGAATGAAGTTTGTCGTCAATGACATCACATGAATTATGTACAGCTCATAACTCAAAACCACATCTGTTAACAGCTTAAAACTCAAATCTTAACAGTAATTTTAGTGGTCTATGAGTATTTTTCATTTCATAGAATACGTTTTCTAGGCTAATTCATGTGTGCTGAATCCAATTTTGTTTAAATTTTAAATTGTGAAATCCATGGGACCACTCCTTTAATAATTGCAAAATGTTCAATCGTGATTAATAAGAAAGTTTAACCCTAATTTTATAGGATGAAAATCTTCAATACAATTTTTCACATAGAATTAGGATCTGAAGTCTGTTTTAATTAAAAGCAGATTATCTTTTTGTTATTTATTTATTTATTTATTTCCAATCATTTTGTACTTTGAACTGCGGAAAAACAATTATATTACAAACCTTGTAATTTCAAATATGTGTAAAAGCTGTCCTGAACAATCAAATAAATTCTTTAGAAATTTCAACAACATCAAAGTTTTTGATGAGGAATTCAAAATTGAAATTTGTATAGATTCAGCTTACTTTTATCATTGTTTGATTTAACTGTCTTGTGATGGAACACATGTACTATTTAACTGTCTTGTGATGGAACACAATGTACTATTTTGCTTTTCCCATGGGGTTAATTGTTCTACATTCTAAATTATAATTCATTGAGAAGTTTAACATGATCAGGTGGGATGTTTACTTTTTGTTTCATTCTTCATTGATTGATTGATTGATTGATTACATAATGGCATCACTGTTACTGATTATTAAAACATGTTATAGATTACAAAAACAAATATTTTACATTTTCCCAATATCTATTTACACTTTTAATTTGACATGATAAGAACAAATATTGAATAACAATTAGCCATTGATCCAATCCACTTACAAGAAGTGTGGTACATATTTAATCCCACCTCTCAACTACCTTCAATCTTCATATGTCAAAGTACATTATTATGCTATATTGTAATGTATTTTTTGTTCTTGTTTCTCATAATATAAACACATCACACTCGTATTAATCTCCACTAGAAATATTTAGTCAATAGTTTGTTAATCTTCTACTGCATGAATTTACCTCCTGAATGAAATAAAATTCATATAGAAAACCTTATAATTATGTGAGGAACCAGGTCTTATCAACTTTTAGTAAAGTTATTTTACATTATATTTCTAATAATTAACCCCTGGGAAAAGCAAAACAGCAAATAACTTATTAATGATTTAAATAATTTCAGGGGGTACTGTATTAAAGGTTTATATAATTATGGAAATGTTGGAAACTCTTTAAAAGCATTAGCAACTCATAACAGACTGGCCTTTGTTTAGTATACTCATCTCAACACAGTGTTCTATATACATTGGACAAGTTTAAAAATTATGCTTACTTAACCCTATTCTGTCTCAGTTTTTCTAAAGTAACCTTTGGTACAGAGTAGGATTGTGCAAAAAAAAGTTTTATAAAATATTGACAGGTAATCCGCCATGCCCTTAAAGCTGTATTGTAGAAAATCTAAAAAAATGTTTTTGAGAAATTTGTAATAATAATTTACTAGCAAAGTGACATTACATAGATGAGGATGTACATCCTTACTCCCAATAATGTCCAAACACCAAAAAGTAAGATTTTTCTTGTTATTTTGACATGTTTGGTACTCCATTATATTTCGTACATTTTAGTGCTTTATTATGACATAAATATGAAAAGAAAAGTCCACTAGTTTTAGCTTCTGCCTTTCAATATTCAAGTTTAGGTCAATCATTTGTCATGAAAATTTTTTTTATAATTTTAACAATTTTGGTGCCTCAAGCATAAGCTGTTGTATAGTCCTGGGAACAAATAATGACTAGGACATATTTGTAAAGTGTTAAATCCTAATCTATCTATATCATGAACAACCTGCCATATTGGCTGCCATTTTAATTTATATGTTATAGTAATTATTTGTACCAAGTTTCATTAAGAAAGCATATACGGTTAGGAGGTTATGGGGGTGGGGCTCCAAGACCTCAGCCAGAATAGGGTCAAGGAAACAGGGATAATTAGTCATTACAGAGGCTTAACATATGACAGGCTTTCAAATCCAACGTGAGTCCACGAGTCTGACTCGCCGGAGGACTCTCGCAAGAGTACTTAACGGGAGTCTTGTTAGACTCAAGTGTACTGGCTGTAATAAATCATTTCCTTTCGTATCTAGCACTAAATAAGTTCCGCAAGCGTAATTTTTAACACATTTCTCTTCATAACTGGCGCTAAGTATGTGCCGTGAACGTAATTTTCAATGCATTTCTTTTCGCAACTAGCGCTAAATAAGCGCCACAAATGTAATTTTCAAATCATTTCCCTTTGTATCTAGTGCTAAATAAGTGCCAAGAACGCAAATTTCAAGGCATTTCCTTTTGTATCTAGCGCTAAATAAGTACCGCGAACGTGACTGAACACCTTGATCTTACGGAATAACAGATTTGCCTAAGACTCGCGTAAGATTCTATACGGGAATCTTTTTAGACTTGCGAAGGCTAACATTGGATTTGAAAGCCTGTATGAGGGTGAATCCTACAACATATCTTGATTACTTCTTTTTTTTTAAACAAGTAACTAGTTGTTTATATTTTTTTGTTAGTTTGTTTTTTTCAGAGAAATTTTCAATTAAAGTGTGTGTAACATTTATTTGTGTCACTTGGTGTATTATTTATACTATATATAGATAACATTTCGATTATGTTTTATGTTTTCGTTTTGATTTTCTTCAATGAAACATTTATATTAAGCTGATTGGTTTATCTGTTGTGTGAGATGCTTTAAATATTTTACTTATTCACCTAGACCAGATTTCGACACACTAGAAATTCTCAATGAAAAAAAGTTAACAATTGTGATTTTAGTCAAGATAAATTTTATTTGGACAGATATTTTGAAAAAGTTGGAAATTTTACAATACTGTCAAAACTGGATGTAATTGCAAGCAAAACTAGTTTTTATACCTTAAGGAGATCATTTCCAAGATTAATTTTACATTTTAGTTTTTGCCAAAATCACAGATTTGTCCCCAAGAAAATTTTTCCACAAGAATTTAGTTTCAAAGAATTGTCAGCCATTTATAGACAGGCCATATTTCAGCTTGTTTTTGCATGTGATAGTCGCATGCATGCCCCCTTTTTCTACAATTTTTATTTTTATGAGAAACGGCTAAAAACCGCATACAGTAGATAGGGATGATGAGATTTTTGTTGAATAAAGTTGCTCTTTGTCACTAAAAGTATCCCTTTTTCCTAGCATAAACTTCGCAATGGAAAACATTTTTCATGCCTCTTCGTGTTTTAACTGTCATTTGAATGTATGTAAGGAACATTAATTGTTAAAAGTAATTGCACGAATATATAAATTTATCTACATTTTTTCTCTGTTGATGTCATTTCAGACAAGTTTTTTCTTTCCATTGTAATAAAATAAAGACACATGCCATTCTATAAATGAACAGGTGTTAAAAATGTTTTAAACAATGATGAGACGAACAGTGAATTTAAAGGTTGCTAACACAGAGTGCAAAGTCATGCAAAGTAGTTAATAGTTATTAGTGATTTGGATGAAAACTCCCACTCTTGATGCTTTAATACAATAAAACTTTGTAAAATGCATATTAACTTTGCTGTAATAAAATGAAGGTTATTAGTAAACACAAAAACAGTCTAGGAACGAAGTTGTTAAAATCATTAATTTCTAGATTAAGGCCTATAATGTATAGCTCTTCCATACATAACATGATACACTTGAGATGAGACATTTTATTTTTATACATTTTGAAAACAATTACCAGTATGCAGCATTTTATGGTAGTCGGAAATAAACACCACCAGAGTTTTACTGGCAGCTGGGGTGTAAGAAACCTTCATTCGAGGCACGTAAAATCGCAGTAAAACCATGTTTTAACATAAATCTTTATCCATATCACATAAATTTGTGGTAAAACTATGTTTTGATGTAAGTACTCTTCGTTACCATGAATGTAAATTAGTTGCAAAACCATGGAATTTACAAAAACTCCTGGAAAACACCTGCAATTTTAATTTTAATGGTTTTCGTCGCTTTATCTTGCAATATTTCAAGTAATCTTATTATTTTGAATAATCTTATAATAATACATAGATTTTTCACGCAAAGTATTCCTGGAAATTCTGAAAAATCTCCTGGAAAACTCCCGGAATTTGGTTTAAAAAAATATGTGGCCACTCTGGTTTGTTCGTGTTGACGTTTGTGATGTTTTAAGGCAGACACTATGATTTTCTAGCTTTCAAGAGCTATCACAAGTGACTTTTTATGGCCATTACTACCATTATATATATTTTAAAAGATATCGTGAGTAACATTTTACAGCCATTATTACTATTTTATACATTTAAGAGGTTATCATAACTGACTTTTATGGCCATTACTACGATGTTCTGGTGTTTGAACCTAACTTTACGTGGGTTTTTTTATGGCCGCTACTATGATTTTCTTACTTTGGAAAGCTATTATATGTGTCAGTTAACAGCAACACTTGTTAATTTAGGACTACCTATGTCAAGGCTATGGAAATCCAGCTGAATTACCATAAACCATGTTTTAAAATCAATCAATGGAAAAATTCTAGAAATAAATAATTGGAAATTTTGAAAAAGATTAATGGCTTTTCCTTTATCATTTACTTTTAGTTCTTAAGGGAGGTGCTTGGCATCTTGTTTATCATTCTCTTTTACTGAAAGTTCAATGTGTTTATTTTTAAAAATTATGCTCTAACCCCAACACATGTAGATGCTTCTTAAAACAGCAGTTAAATTTTCTCATCTTAGCTACCATCAAGGATATTTAAGAGTGAAGCTGGATGTGCAAGTTGTTGTTCTGGATAAAGGATACCGCCATTCACTTTGAAGCTATGTGCATTGCCGCCAAATTTGGAGTTTTCTATCTGTGAACTGCGATACATGAACTGACAAAATGACATTGTTTTATAACACCTATGGTATTTGAAATTAAAAACTTAAAACCCAACCTTTACTGAAAGAAAAACCCAGAATGCAGCAGTTTTAAAAGATTTGTTTTTCAAAGCGAAATAAGAAGAAAACAGAATGCATGGAAGGGACACTTAATAAAAATGTTAACAAGATTTAACATCAATTTTGCGAATCTTCATAAGTGATGGCTTATACTTTAAATTTTTCTGTGTTTACATAAAATTTGTGGGTGTTAAACTCAATCAACAACTCTATGTGCTAGATATAGTTCTTCAATATAGAGTTACATAACAGTCAAAATTTTAATTTTTCTGATGTGGTTGCCATGCAGATTTGCCTCACTGGTCTTACAGGCCCCTTTTGAAAATGATAATGAACAATCTAGACATGGCATTTTTTATAATGCAATATTCCAACAACATCTTTTCTTTTTTTTTTGGAATAGGGACATTGAATTTAGGATAATAATCCCAACGCAGTTAGTACGGCCAGAAAACAATAGGTTGCACATCCAGGTTCACCCTTAAATATCATTGCTACCATGAAGTATTTGTTAATGGCCATCAGTACGATTTTCTAATCCACAGCAATGACAATATAGCTAGACAAGATACCAGATAATGCCATTTCCAGCAATCTAAATCATTGAAATGGACAAAATATTTCCTACCCTTAGAAAGTAAAATTGCATTTGTATCTTTTATGAAGTGAATTGATTTATTATCCTGCAATTTGTTTTATTACATTAAATGAGCAACTACATAACCCTCATTGTGCATTTTTTTATTGTCGGTGATAATGATGTATAACAGACCACAAAAAGAAAGTAATGTTTGTAAATATTTCCACGTAATAACAAAAATAAAATTACATTACATTTTTGTTCTTTTGTTTTCCTTTTTACATTTTTTAATATAAAAAAAATCATTTCTGACACCAGAATTCTGAAATTATTGAGTTTCACTTTTATTTTCTTGGACTAGAGTCTTTTAACTTATCAAGAATATTGACTTTAAATATAGAAAAATGCTTTATTATATATCTCAAAACGTAAATTGAATAACTTACTGTTATGAAGAAATAAACAACCTGATACAGTATACCTTCAAACTTTGGATGGTTTCCACATACTCTATTTGGTATACTAGATGTTTAGAGTTTTGTTCACCTATACTCTAAAATACAAGAATCTAAAAGTCTGTATTATTCCAATTTAATATAAAATTTCAATTTGAGGAGATGTTCCCATTTATTTTCATTTTGTGTTTAATTTCATAGTTTGTTTAATTATTCTCCTGAGAATTAATAGTAACCAGGCTACACGCCTTAAATTACATCATAAAACTCCCCCTCAGAGATTATTTTTTTATTCTGAGGACAATTTAAAACTTTTTCTATAAAAAGATATGTGTAGGAGAGGGGCTTTTTTACTTTTAACATAGATGTAATGTTATTGATGTAGTAAAGAATTCCAACTGGATGCATTTTAGCTTATCATTTTCAGAATCAAATAAAAAGATCAAATATTTTCTATTAGTTTACGCATTAACTACTTTATAACAAACATAAAATTCTACTGCAAGTCCGTGTCTACGGTAGAAAAGTTATTCCATTATATTTTCACTGCAAGAAATAAGTCAAACTGTCTTAGAAAAACTGTTCTTAGGATATGTTCACAACTAGACATGGCAAATCTTCACGTCCAGAAATGAAGCTAAACAACCTTAGAAAAATGTCCACAGCAAATTTTCATGACCAGAAATGAAGCTAAACAACCTTGGAAAAATGTCCACTGTTCATTTTCATGACTAGAAATGAGGCTGGGCTACATTACAAAGTACATACAACATATTTGCATAGCTAGATATGAAGCTTAGAAAAGTAACGTTTCACAGTTGGAAATTAAAAAAAATGACTTTAGAAGAAAAGTGTCTCAAAAAGAACAAAAAAGAAGCCTGGAAAAGAAGTTACTTCATTTAATCAGCTTAGCCTTTTATCATTGACTTCTTCTTTTTCATCCTAGACAATCCATATTTCAATACATTCAGTAATTATATAGAGAGATGTTGCATGTCAATTTGTGTTGTTTAACTTTTTATTTCTTTTTGATGACTTGTGATAAAAATACATATAATAAAACACATACAGGGTAATTCATGCTGAGAGTGAAAAAAAATACACTAGTAAAAATAAACACAATAGTTCATTGGGAAATATATAATAATTTGAGGTAATAATTACTTTCAATGCGTAATTATTTTGGAAATAATTTCCAATGCGTGCGTCGAACAATGACCGAACTTTTAACTAACCACGGCCTTAAGGACACACAGGCCTAAGTACTAGGCATTAAAGACCAATTCTTACTTAGGCCCCACTGAAAGAATTGGTCTTTAATACCTAGTATTAGGCCTCTATGGTTGTTCAATACAGTTGGTTAAGGAGCGGTGGTTCTACTGCCCTTATACCATGGATCCATGTAAATTGACACCATTTTAGCAGAAACTATGTTAATTATATTAGTAATGTTGTCATTCAAATATCTATATTATGTTCCTTGATGTTATGAGATTGTAACATTGATTCATTTTTTCCAGTAACGTCTTGATGCATGTAATACCAAAGACACTAAGAATTGTTGTGATTCAAATAATGTTTTTTCTTACTATCATGATGCTGAAGCTGAAGGATGACTCATCAATTTGAACAAATAAAATTGTCATAAATTCAGAAGTCTAGACATTAAATAGTTGTATATAAATATGTAAAGCAATATAAAATCTTACCTTAACCCTTTTTTCAGAATTAACAATAATTTATATTTCTCAGAGCCCAGGAATTTAGTCATTGTGTTTCAGCAATTAATTCCATCAGTTTCAACTACCAATAGAAAAATTATGTTATCTACATACATATTTTATAGATGACAACAAAGATAATATAACAATATAAAATGGAATCCAATTCAATGGATGAGTTGCATGAAAACATTGACATTCAACTGCAGGAGATTGAGATGTTGCAAGCAATGTTTCCTGATGAAAAAGAATTAGTTTGGACAGATCCTACGCTATTACTTGATGCAGAAGAGTTCAAAAACTCAAATGGGAAAAAAGAAAATTTTGTCAGATATTTATCTTTTGAACTGAATTTAATTGTGCTTGCCTCCACTAATGAAGGTGACATCAAATGCGATTTGCGTGTTGAAATAACTCTGCCAACAATTTACCCCAGATGTAAACCAGATATCTCTGTTATTTCAGACAAACTTACAAGAGCAGAGCAAAGTTTATTAACTCAAGATTTACATGCTTTTATATTGGAACTTGAGTGTGGTCAAATTATACTTTTAGATGTTATATCATGGTTACAAGAAAAGTCTAGTAACTATTATAAAGAGTGTGACCATATAAGAAAGGGTTCAAAATCTGAGGTGGTTGAGGCAAGCGTTGAGATGTCATACATGTGGCTTTATATGCACCATATATATAATAAAGAAAAACGCAAAGACATTATCCACTGGGCAGATGAATTGTCTTTAACTGGTTTCTCGTTACCAGGAAAACCGGGTATTGTTTATATTGAAGGCCTAACAATGAATGTCGATGAATACTTTGAACGACTGCGGAGACTTAACTGGAAGCGTATGAGTTGTAAGGTAAAAGACGTCTGTGAGTACAGAAAGTTTGAAGATTTTCAAGAACTTTGTTTTAATGTTCAAGGTGGACGGGACTATCACATGGATTTGGGTAAATTTTTTAAGTTTTTAAAGGAATATAATTTGGGTTATATGTTTAAAGATCTGTTTGGTGTAGATGGTCATGACACAAAATAGATTTTGATTGAAAGGGATTCTTATTGTTTGTTACTTGTTACTTTCTTACTTAAACTTTCCTTGAATATATATTTTAATGCCTTGCTAAACCTTCAAAAGCATCAATGCTGTCTAATTGTAAGATCTAAAAGAATTTTAATGTTTAATATAATTTAAGTGTTTGAATGGATTGCATATGTGTGTTAAATCTATATGGAGCCATATCCAGAGCAGTTTTGAAGCCGGTATACTGGTTTGGGACTCCAAATTCTGGCACCCAAAAAATGATTCCTTAGAGTAAAATAATAGAAATAAAACAAGCATCTAATAATTTGGTTTACTCATTCTATATAAATGGCAGACTTGTGAAGCTTCAATATACAGTATACAAACTAATGAATGAAGGTTTTTGTTTCTTGTTGACCTTTTACTTGTGACTGGTGTAAATCAAATACTTACTGTATTTATTAAAATTTCTGAGTTTGTATTTCAAGAAAATGGCACTTGCTATCGTCGTGAAATGCATTTATTTTCCGACAATCTAGAGTTGTCAAATTCAAAATTTCCACACACTTCCAGACACTAACTAAGCAGATCACTAAACTGGTGTGCCCAAAAAAGCTACTCTGGATATGGCACTGCTATACATATATATATATCCACTGGTTTTTAATAAAATTCTTTATATATGTCAATACCTATATATATCCACTGGTTTTTAATAAAATTATTTATATATGTCAATACCTATGTTGATATAATTTCTCTCAAAATCCATATAACAACCCTGTAAACCTTGTTCCTGGGATATTTTCTGTTTCATTTCATTTCACTGTTGGGACTGAGTTATGTAAAGATAATTTATTAAATTTTTTATTAATGATTAAAAAATACGTTTTATGCATATAATTTATTAGTTATTGTATACACTGTTAAATAAAATTATTGTTTGTTATTACCGTATTTTCTGGGAGATAACCCGCACCGCGTATAACCCGCACCTCGCCAAAATGAGCTTCTCAAGAAAATAATATTAACTGATAACCCACACCACCGTATAACCTGCATTTTATTTACTTATATGATACATTACCCACATTAATATTATTTCTGTAGAACTGTGAATGTGTTGATTTGATTCAGCAGCTTTAAAATGCTCTTTTGGTTATACATTTCTATCAAACGCACTGTCTGCCAGTTGCCATATATAAGCACACATGCAACCGACTTTTAAAATGGCTTATAAAGGTGGATCTTCACTGGACGATTTTTACCGCAATTTACGAAAAGTTTTGCTAAGAAAACTTTTTCTTGATCTCCACGTACTTTTTACAATGATTTCTGTTATGATGCGTAAATTTATCAACAAAGGTGGAGAAATGTTTATCAGATTACCCACGCCACCCTATAACCCGCACTGGTGTCAAAAACTGTAAAAATCAACATATAACCCGCGGGTTATCTCTCAGAAAATACGGTAGTGTTCATTCTTTTATATGTAAAGACCTTTATTTTAATCAAACATTTCAAATAAATAACCAATGTTATGAAGTTATTAAGCTTATCGTATTATGCTCTAAATATATATACAGATTGCCATAAAATCCATTTTGCTTGTACAAGGTTCCATGGTCATAGTACATATATAAATCTTAGGGAAATATTTTTTCTGTTTTAGGAATTGAATGTCTACTTCTACAAATAAATAATTATTTTGTAAACATTTAAGCAGGAAGTCATTAAAATGTGAAAAAAAAAAGTATTTTAACACTCTGTTATTATTGCATTTAGTAAATTATTCCATTTAGTAAATATTATTCCATTTAGTAAATATGCATAAAGGAGGAGGGGAGGAGAGGGTTTCATGAAAAGTGTACACCTGCTGCATTATTTATGTAAGTCATTTTTATTGACATTATTCCAATTTAAAAAATAAAAAACATTGTATAAACTTATATATAATATAGTTAACCACTTGATCATAATTATTAACAAATGTGAAGGATATATTTTCATTTTTGTTTTAATTAGGAAATAAGGGAGTCAGCAAGATGATAGTGTAAGCAGAGGGGATGAAGGGTCTCAAGCTTTATGCTTGCATATACAAGGGGACGGGGATTTCGTGCATACTGGTGGACCCAAAGATATGTCCTGTTAAAACGTTATGTTCTTTAATGTTATTCTAGAATGGGTGTGTGTACAACATGTATAGTTTTGATCTTTAAGAAACAACTCCTGATACACAATATCAGACCTATCAACTCTCGTGCATTTTGCGTGATTGTCACGTATTTTGCCCCAATCTCACGCTTACATGCATTTTTCTCCAAATCTCACGCAATTTCTCTTTTTCACACGCACTATTTTTAAAATCTGGCTCAATTTTGTGACTTCGTACTTTTATATGGAAATCATATATTTAGGAGTGACGGAATTCGGGTTTCCAAGCCTTTAAATACTCAAAATCTGGGCTGTGCCCCTTGTCCCTATGGGTGGCTTGCAGTGCCCCCTAGCCCCTAGTCCCTAGCTGCATTTACTCGGCCTCGAGGACAGAACTTCGTCCTATACGTTCATACAACCACATTCTCACGCAATGAAAATTCAAATGTTGGCAGGTCTGCAATATGAATATTATTTTATCATGATTGTAATTGTTCACAGTTATTTTGTTCTTAAATAATCAAGAATATCTATTGTTGGGTACCCTGTGCTTTAACACACACCTCCAGGATATCAAATGTTGCTACTTTTCAATTTTAAGTTACTCGAGCAGAGCAAAAATATTTGAAATACCTCTTCTTTTCTTTTTAAATTATTATTCTCAATATTACTAAATGTTGTCCTTTTTGTGGAACAATTGTCAAAAGCTTATGTTGCTGGTGATGATCCATGGATTAGAAAACAATTACTTAATTTAGTTACAGAAGATGACAATGTGGAACACTTAATATGAACATTATGTTACAAGTAAGTCAACTTTGTTATAACTTTGTTGCATATACATTCCTATTTGTTTTTTGTTTTAAAAAAAAAATATTAGCAGCAAAAGATGTCTATTTTAAGTGTGCTGGAAAGTTGAAAATTTAATAATAATTAATAAGACACCCTGAAACATTAAAATGGATAGACTCAAAGTGACAAGTTTTTATATTTGTCAGCAACATGTTATTCATGTTATGGTGAATTCACTAAAAGCCATCAAAGCTATCATTAATAAGATCCTGTTTCAGTATTGATTATAAATGACTATGCTGAGACCATCATTCAAAAGGTATGTTTCCTTATTTCCTTTCCAGTGAATCGTTTTACGTTTTACATTGAAATCGGTGAAATATACAAAATAATTTAAATCAGAAGCATATAATAAATAGGAGATTCCTTTTTTCTTGCAAATTGATTTATTATTGTTTTGGATCTTCAAGTAGATGTCTAAAGATCATTTCAAACATTTTGAATAAAATGTTCACTTGCATTATCTTCAGCATAAATTATTTTAAAATTACTAATTGTACAAAGACAACAATTCAACAACAGGTCTCTGTTTTATTACGACCCTGATATTCAAAAATAAATTTTTTAGTTATATATATTACCTCAGTTTTCTAGCTCTCCATCGCAAATTTTAATTAAAACTTTTATATGTAAAAAAGTAATTGCAAGGGAGGGTGAAAATGATAATGACAGTATTTTCACCCTTCAGATATGTGTTTTAAATCATCACTAGTATATAAGTGATATATAAATTGTGAATTTAGTTAAAAACTTAATCAGTGACTGCTGGGAAAAAATAAAATGAGTTTCTTCTTTTTTCTTCGCCTCTATTGAGGTTATTCCTGCACCTAAATAATCACATACTTAACAGTGACATGGAAACATCTCTAAAAATAATTGTTTACATTTAATGTTAAATGCCCTTTTATGCTCTTCGTTTATTTTGTAGAATACTAGTGGATTAATTTATTTTTTCTTGAAGCATTTGAGTTCTTGTGACATTTTCGCAAAATATTGTCTCTGAATGTTTTGCATGTATTACCAATAAAATATTTGCTCATGATTTTGAATGAAATGTGGGGATGTTTCTACTTTTTTATAGCTTTGTTAATATTCAGCCATATTGTTATTTATTTGTAACAGTATTCACACACTTTCCTTAGTATACTTGGATTTAAACAAGTCAAACAAATTGGTATGTTTCTAATTATTCCTTTGCATGTCAGAGAGGTTTTAATAGGTGTATGATAAGGACATGAAAGAGACAAGTAATCTTGACACTTCTAAGTGATGTTTCTGTTTGATATTAGTTATGGAAATTAATTTTTATTTGATTTATATTTATGTTGTGAATCAGGGGACATCTCACTTCAATGTCAACATTTATGCGCATAAACCTAAAGATGTGACAGCTTTACTTCAATGTCAACTTTTATGTGCATAAACCTAAAGATATGACAGCTTTACTTCAATGTCAACTTTTATGCGCATAAACCTAAAGATATAGTTCTACATGGCGCCGGAGCTTGCGAGGGTGTTGCAATGACTGAGGGCGATTTTCCCGGTAAAGAATATACCAAGATTAGTTGACGGCATTTATGGTTTTCTTGCTGTGTGTTTTGCTATATATTTATGTTAAAAACACAGTTTGATACCTATATTAGAATGGATTTAGCTCCATATTTTTATGGACACTTAGCTAATTGTGAAACGTGCATTGGTTGTACATCATTATTCAGCAACGTACAGACGTTTTTCAAGATGAGTGGTTAGTAAGCTTAGATCAACTGCCAGCCGAATGACCAAAGATGTATCCTTCATAAATTTACCAAGTGTACAGTGAAAATATATTGCTCTAGTATGATCGTTTTGAAAAATGGTGAGTCATTTGATAATCCTTGCAGTTCTTCTGCTCATGAAGAACTCATATATGTGAACTGAGCATGTAGGCCCCCAGTTTTGTACGCTTTAGGATTGTAACTTTGTTGTTCTTGCTTGAATGCTTAAATATTATTTCCTTTGTTTACGTAAATAGCTACCATATTGGGTTGCTAAGTACAAAAGGTTATTATGGCTCTATATAGGCCCGGAGTTAAGGACTTTTCAGCCAATCAATGGCTCTATTTTTCGTATTGGACAGCTCAAAATGGCTGCCAGTTAATAAATTATTATAATGAATGCCAAGTGTAGCAGGCATCTAATTATTAATCTAAATGTGAACATAAGATCAATTTTCACTATTTTAAATTAATTTCATCTTTTTTCATTGAAATGTTTAGATGATTTCAGTCTTCCACTGACTTAGGCTTATTCAGTTGTTACATATTGTCACAATGTTTTAATAGCCTACTAATAATGCCTTATTTACAATACTGTATTCTTAGAATGATTCTAGATGCAATCAAGATAAACGAGGCATACTTTCTGGATGCAATCAAGTTAAATGATGCATACTTTCTGAATTTGAAACTTAGAGGTATAAGATTATTGGAGCAAAGTAGCCTGTAAAAGATCGACAAATAAAACATGATAAAATTCATAGTAAAGTTGTCTTTACAAGCTACTGTATACCTTTTGTGTATCACAATGCAAAACAAAAAGAATTAAGCTAATTTTCTGGTTATTTAGCTTTTTTGAAGTCTAGCTTTATTCTATTTTTTCTTTCTGTTCATAGAATTTTCAATTGAAGAGCATAATAAAGTGTATTTTTTTCTTCTAAACTATCCGCTATGCAGGTTTAACAACAAGATTCAAGAAGAAAATTTGTGATTTCACACTTTTTTGGCAATTTTGTCAAAGTTAGCCTTGTGTTTACAAAATTTTGAAGTATGCCTTGTTTATCTTGATTGCATCTAGAATCATTATTGACATATTGGTTTTATTTTTGATGGTAAGAAAGTTTTCAGCAAAATGGATAAAACTAACAATCCATTTGTAATTTACAGGACATTATTTTAATGTTGTTCCATAAACTAAGTAGCTCTGTAAGTCAATTATGTAAAATAATCTCAGTAGCTATCAATATTCCAGAATTTTTAAATTTATTTGGTTATATATATTTAGGACAATTAGGCAAATAAAAATATTTGGCAGAAAAAACGGTCTTGATCACATGATCATTATTATTTTCTCAAATTCATTTAAGTTTAAACTTATTTATTAAAAATGAATAATGAATAATAATATTGGTTGAAACTACCTATTCAACTATAGACATTAAACCAAAGTTGTTGAAAGTAAATATTATCTGATTTTAGCTTTGCATCCTTTTAACAGAGTTGTTTCTAAATCATCGAGAAACACTGTTCTTAGCCTTTTCCTAACCTAATGTCTTCAGATATCAATATATAATAAAACGCCAGGTCCATTTTTGGTCAACATTTTATCATCTCTATGTTAATAACCAGTAAGGTTAACCAGTAAACCAGTTTACTAGCCACACTTCTGAAAACATTCTTGTCAAAACAAAAGCATGATTGATTATTAAATAAAAAACAAAGGTAAAAATCATTAATATAAATGTTATTCTTTGAAGAAAAAGCAAATGAGTTAGATATATTGTCTGGTTTCTCAAATATAGTTTTTGGAGGTAATGAAACAACAACAAAATAAATAAACATAATCCTTATTCTTATCCTTTTATATTTTTCTACATTTTTATGCTTTATTTTTACTGTGTGTTTATACTGTCTTATATAACATTTTTAAATTTTTATATATTTTGCACAGGATCCCTTTCATAGCAGTTATTATTTATTGATTTAGGTTATCCTGTATAAATATTCATTTAAATAAATAAAATAAATTGTTGTTAAATATACATAACATTGTTTTTAAAATCTTAAACTTGTCCAGATTTACAAGGTCTTTCTTTGCCATCTTCAAATGAGACATTGGTTCAAAATCCTTCAGAAAGTAAGTCTTTAAACTTCAAATAGGAACCCATAACAATTATGATATTATATTTATTATTCCATGGACCTGGATTATTTAAATGTTGGGCTACATTTTGGGAGATACTTCTCTTGTCATTGGCTGATCACTCTCTCTCTCTCTCACACACACACACCAAGGCCCGGTGATGAAAGAACACTGGCAGTTTTAAAGGAGTCAAAGTGACTCTCGAAATGGTGTTATTATTGTAGTAGCACCATAGGGAATCAACATGGAGTTATATTGAAACCTGAAAGGAAGTCATAGAATAATTTTCTCTAAAGACACCCATAGAAAGACTACTTTTAACTACCTTTAGTTCTCACAAACTGTGAAAAGGTAAAATCATTCCAATATAGAGTCACACTGACACCCTATATGGAGTCATAGAAAATGTTTTTTGTGGTGATTCCTAGATGCTGGTGTCATTTGACTCCCTTCAGTGCTTACAATATGTTCTGAGAAAAAGAACTGCTTTAGTAGGGAGTTAGTCCAGTCCCTAAAGGGTGTCATACAAAATCCAGCTATAAAAGGCTGTGAAGACTGAGATAATATAACGTTACATGCTCAAGAATATTAATGCACATAATCTATGCAGACTAGTTGTTTATAAAAGAATGTAAGTAACACTAAATTTTTATTTTTATTTTTACCATCATGACGATAGTTTCTATGCTCCTGCCCTTTGTTGTGAAATCTTTAATGGCTTATTTAATTGAGACAGATGTCTCACCAGGAGACATTAAAGTGTCTCCACATTTCTCAAGACACTATAATGTCTCGTGCAGAGATAGTAATGTCTCCATGTGGGTCATTACTACGCCCTCACTATGTAACTCACAACACCTATGGAGACACCTGATGTCTCACACTTTTACTGTGTGGAAACATTTAATGTCTACACGAAATGTTTCATAGAATCTTGTGCCGATCCATGGTATGTGTCTACTGGAGAGACTAATGATCTCCGTGAGCCTTGATAGATATCAATATGCATTCAAAGATATTGATGTACGTTGAAATATATCGACGTATGTTAAAGATATTGATATCAAATGTTCCAAAGAAATTAAAGTAAATAGAAGTAGGTAAGTGTGAAAAATAAAACTTGTACTCCCACACTGTAATTTACCTAAACAAAATCTATAAACATTATTTTACCTCCATGAGCCTAAAAGAGTATGAATCGAGTTGCCTATTGTTATTAGTTCACTAAGAAATTAATGACTAACAGCATATCTAAGTGATGTTTTTTCTAAACACAGGACTGTCAAATGCAAAATATGATACATTATAAATTATATAATATACCGGTATTCATATATTTATTACCTGCACAGCTAGAATGCCGTCAGGTTAATTTTGCGTACGACTTACTTTATGCTATACACGAAGAAGCATACTATTTTCATTAATTTGCTGGAGGAAATTGAGAACAATCAAGTGAATGAGAATTTGAATGTCAAAAGTTTTTGTTATCATTGCATCAGAAGAAAAGGCAGGAAAATAAACCGGGGGTGTAAAATGAGATTCCACTTATATCATTCCTGTTGTAATAAAAGGGAAAAGGTTCTTATTAAACGTCTAACTTAAATATGTTGAAAAATGTATTTGTTCCAATAGTTGATCTAGTTTATGTGGGTGATAGCTACTTTGCGTGCTGTTATTTATTACTGGCTTGGATGAATGTCTGTCATTTGGATCAAATTTTGTGTAAGTAAGCTTTTAAATACATTCATAAAGGCACATTTGTCTTTCTATTTACTTTATTCTTGAAATTGCAACTTTTGTAGGTTGGCAGAATATACAAACGTATTTTGTTCAAGGATGGTATCTTTGGAATTTCCAATCATTTTACAAAGCAAATTCTAGAATATACCTCACTGGAAATACATTTTCACAAATGTTATGGAAAAACATGTCCTTAAATGTTCAAAGTTCATCCAAATTATTAGAAAACTAAAAATAATTTCATAGGGAATTTACGATTGAAAGATAGCTTCAAACTGAAATATACTGTTGCATTCATGCATTCATTCATTCAGTCATAAGTCATAATTTAATTGTTAGGAATATTTATATATTTACATGTACAGTATTATAATGCTTAACACTTTAATTCATACTGTCCCCTGGAATTAATTAAACCACTACTAATTTATTTGCTGTTTTGATTTTTCCAGGGAGTTAATTATTAGAACTATAAGGTAAAATAAGTTTGGTAAAAGCTGATAAGACCCCCGGGCTCCTCGTTTAATTTTATAGATTTTATATAAAAATATTAATTTATTCAGGAGGTACATCTATCATTAAAGGGCTAACCATATTTACAAGGTTCTTCATATTTACAAGGTTCTTCGTATTTACAAGGTTCCTCACCCTAAGTTGAAATTTACGGAAAATATTTAGTCTGTCTATACAATTTAGTTTAAAATGTTTTATTACGAACAAAGTATGAAATAGTTTACTTTGAACATCTAGTGATTCCTTTGACAGTGAAATATTTATTGACTTCCTTCGCGTAGTGGCTAATGTTTGTCAATTTTTCAGACTCTGTCTGCGGGAAAATCGTTGAATAATTTTGCTGCACGTCTGGAATTGTTTATTACATTTATATATACAAAATGAATTAAAAAAATAAATTGTTTTAATGGTAGATCTTATAAATTGTTGCTTTACTAGCAATGCGATTTCGCGTTTTTTCCCAACTCGTGAAAATGTCTGACAAAGTATTCTTGTACAAGCATTCCCTTTAAGGAATCTTAATGACTCCAAAAAGGTTCTCAGCAAAGGCACCGTCCGAGGAAACCCTTTTGAGAGTCATTCTGATTCCTTTAAAACTGTCAATGCGTAATTTTTTTATATTGTTGATAACATTTTCAGTACATTTGTTGATCAACTCACTTCGGAATATTGGGAAACTTATTTCTTAGTGGTAACCGCAACTCATAACGACCATCATGCGATGAAATACCGTTTTACATTTTCATTATAAATAGTTTGTCTTCTTTAGAACGTGAAACATCTTTAGCGGATATTTTAAACGTTTTCCTGGCTGCAGTCGAGCTTATAAAAAGTCACTCTGGTATATCGTTTGAATGAAATGCTTTCAAATTCAAATTCAGTACGTGAATGTGAAATCCCTTGTTGCATTAGCAGCTAACACAGCGTATTTTCGGGATAGTTAGTTGGTTACATAAACAACGAATTGAAAGTTCGGAATCCATCGCGCGATAGGCAAGCAGCCGATGCAAAGTTG
>JANTOQ010186368.1:0-14364 GCA_027564595.1 Bythotiara depressa | reverse complement strand
CCCATTCCACGCTTCCTATAATTTACTGTCAACAAGAAAGGATTTTGTGAGTCAAGTCAAAGCATTTGTGAACGAGAATATAGCGACTTGTTCAGAATTTGAATTTAACATTTTCAACATTTTGACTCATAAGCGAACTCCACGTCATGTCATGCCTGGTTCATTCCTTCATAAAACGACGAGGATGTGAAGAATCTTTAAGAAATATTTAACCTTTGGAGATTGCCAGAAAAGAGACAAAAATTTGTAGATATCCTCGAGCGAGATATACCACGAGCGAGTTAGATAATCATTAAAATACATTTCTCATAACATAACTTTACCCTTGTAGTAAATTAAAGGTGATAAAAAGATATTATTATTATTATTATTATTATTTAATTTTTTTATTATTATTATTATTATTATTAGTAGTAGTAGTAGTAAGTAAGTAAGTAATTTAGTAAGTTGATGACATATCTGTCAATGCGTGTTTAGAATCTAACTTCAAATACCTGGGCTTATTGATACACATTCCATCCATTTTACTGCAATGCAATAAAATCCTTCGGGAAATTTATAATATATAAAATATAATGTTAATACGTTAATAACAAAGATCTGATAACATCTGAAGATCAGTAGTAAAAAGTTCAAATCTTTAGATTAATTCATTCCAAGCTCATCCTCGCTTCATATATAAATAACAATTAACATAAAATACTGGAAAGCAGGGAGAGAGTATACCTACACGACGCTGGTGTTCAAACTTCTAAAGTTTTTTGTTTTCATTGATTATAAATTTAATCCTGCATTTTATCTGCAACTGATGAGTTGTTAAACAAATTGACTCAAGGAATGCAACATCAAACAACGCAAGATTATAGTCAAAGAATTAAGGCATTTAATAAAAAAATGAAATGAAATAATTATTTTAACATATTAAGCATTTTAAAAGGAACAATTCGTTCTTATTTATTTGGTATTAATTAATAAATATTTTTATTATTATTATTATTGAAATCATTTGAGATTCCATTATTCGCTGTAATGTTAAACATTAAGATGAAGTTTGACGGCCTCCGTGAAGGAGGGTGGATCTATATATATTGAAGGATTTTATTACTGCGTAAAGAATTCTTTAAGAATTATTTTTCTTTAACTAATAACACTCCATCTTCTTTCTTTTAACTAATAACACTCTCCATCTTCTTTACAACTAACTCCCTCCTACTTCTCTTTATGTAGAAATATTTTTGTTCTACGGAACTGTATATATACATAGTCATAATTTCCTATCACTTTCCTATGTAGAGGTTCTGTATATTGTTTGTCGCTGATATTGTTTTTTTATGGTGGAATGGTTATACCACCTTGCATCGTTCTAAAAGCTTCTGCAAAGGAGAGTGGATCTATAGATTTGGAACCTAGAGTTGACCCATACCTATTGATGCTCTTACAGTATTTTTTGTGTCATCCTCACTGTCAGTATGCAGCATTTTGTTTTCTTCTGTAGTCATCTCTTCATGGCCATTGCAGTTCCCTTGTATCATTTGTAGCTACCACGATTGATACCACCATATTTTACGTGACCGACTTCACAAATTTCATGGCTGTCTACTATATCCAGTAAAGGTTGCTATCAAAGATTGTGTTTAACTCTTCCAGGAGGTACATTTACTATTAAACTTCGATGTGACGTATTAAAGTTGTCATTCTGTGAATATTGTGCAATACAATAATCTTGGTCATAAACATTTGGAATAAAGTGCCAGATTATCCGAAAAGAGCTTGCCACAGGTGATGGTTGATTGAATATAGATATAAATAACTTCTGAGTTGCAGTTTACCAATGACTTAAAAGTTAGAATCTTATGTAGCTACTTTGCTTCAGTTATTGGACACAAAAAAGGATATTAGGTACTTTGGTAATGAAGTAACTGTAGTTGAATAGCGGGTTCAATAGCTTCCTAATTGCTCCATTTTTTATGTCACAATACAATGAAAACTTTGAAATAATTTTCGAACTTTTTCTTAAGAAAACTCTTTACGTTCCTACTTTTTTTTTTTTTTTTAAAGTTTCCACTTTTCAACTAATACCGTTCTTGTTTTTCGAACATTTGAGGGGAAAGTGGCAAACTATAAATGGTGTATAAAACCCATTAGTACCAAAACGTTTGACCATGATTGTCAAATCTGGAACCATTTCATTTCAATAAAACCCATTAGTACCAAAACGTTTGACCATGATTGTCAAATCTAGAACCTTCATTTCAAATCTATCCCGCTACCAAACTTTCTTAAATATTTAATACATAGACTTACCTCCTGGTTACCAACATTATTTTACCATAATTGACCCCCTGGAAAAAAAAGAAGTAAAGAAATGACCAATGATTGGATTTCTTTCTGGAGACAACATTCATTAATGCGATTATAACTTGATTCAGTAGGTCATTGACAACATACCAATCCACAGTTAGTTCCAAAGAAAGTAATGTACCTTCCTCTACACTGAAGCTCCACACAGGCTGCTATTAAATGCACCATGCTACACATGCTAACATAACACGACAAAGTTAAATTCAAAATGGTAAGAAAAATCTTTACTTATCGTATGAATAAGTTTATAACAAAAATAATATCTCACTCATTGAAACTTCCATAAGTCTTATACAAACTTACCAGCATGAGGCCGTAGTATAATTAATAGATTTGCATTAGCAAAGATTTATATCAGCAAAATGATAATTGATTTATATCGTTCTTTTAAACTCGCCAAAGAAATGTTAACGTGATAAATATTACGCACTATTTAACACCAATTAGTGACATGCTCTGCCCCTTTTATATATTAACAAACTATTCTTAAGTATTAATTATCATATTAACTAACTCAAAGTATTAATTATTATACCGCAAAGGAGAAAATAAGCTGCAAGGTGCTTACTTCTGCGTAAGAGGAAGATCATCCGTTTGGTGAGAATAATGGAAAATTGAAAAAGGATTACGAGCTCCTAACATTCTCAAATTTCTCAAATTCATAATTAGTTTGAATCTAAACATTTGCCCATTGTCACCATCTGGCATGACGATGTTTATTGATGATATTCGCCATTCACTGCATTGGTTTCAGAAATAATCACGTTTTGCCACTCAGAAGACATTGTAATTACACTGCGACTTTCTATATAGTATAATGTCTTCTGAGTTGCAAAACATCTCTATTTCTCTAAAGCTGTTGTAGTGGTGAATAGCATTGATCTATCTATCAGCAAAGCACCAATTGTTTTGGTAGGTTTCTTATGCAATTATCTTGAGAATTAAATAAGTACTTGGTGTCCCCCTGAAATGAACCAAACCAATATACAATTCTTTGCTATTTTACTTTTTCCAGGAGGTTAATTATTATAAATCAAAGTGAAAATGAATTTGGTAGCAATTGACAAGACACCTGGTTATTCATTGAATTATAAAGGTTTCTGTTAGGATGTTTACTATTACGCAAGCGGTATAACTAGGTATAAATTGGTCAGGTTTTATTACCATCATAACCAATGGCGTTTGTTTGTTTGTTTGTTTGTTTGTTTGTTTGTTTGTTTGTTTGTTTGTTTGTTTGTTAACAGTTCCAAAATTAAAACCTAAATTAAGAACTTCTGTTTTCGGATTTTGTAAGCTCTATCAGCAAGTCGTCTTAGCTACTAAGACAGGTAAATCTGAATTAATTAATGAATCAAATGATTTGTGAACGGAAGTAATTAAGTTTCCATTGTTGCTAATCGAATCATCTAGAAGCATTTTTTATTCTTTTGTGAACTTTATATCTATGTTTAGGATATAGCTATGTATTTATATACGTTTAAAGAATAGAAGAAGTTTATTAAATTCTTCTTCTTCATTGTCAAAAACGGCAAAAAATAGGGATATTTAGTTTCATTCTTTATTTTATTTTATTTATTTTTGAACTGTCAGAACACATATGTCACATATTGTCACATGTCGCATGTCACGTGTCACACAAAACACAATGCGAGTACCAGGATTTGAACTACCGCTGTATCATAACTCCGTAGGTCAGTTTCCGTTATATTATGTAAATAATAAATAATTAATCCTTCAATGTCTAGATATACCCCCTGTCCATTGCAAATTTCCTGTTAGAAACCTTTATAATTATAATAAAATATCAGGGGGTCTTATCAGCTTTTGTTAACTTACCCATTTATTTTCAAGAATTAACTCCTTGAAAAAAGTAGAGCAATTAATTAACAAGAAATTATTATATGTATTATGAATTATTATGTATATTATAATTAAAAAGTAATTCATTTCAAGGATATTAGTTAAAAAACATCTAATCTCTGTTTATGGGATTCTATACGATATACATATGTTAGTAAATACTCTACAAGTGTCTATCTAAGTACTCCGTTTTACACCGTATTAAAAGCATGTACCATTCTTTCAGCGTGAACCATACTTTTAGCAAACACTCCGATTTTACACTGCGCTACAGATGTGTCAGTAAATATTTTGCTTTTAATTACAAAATCACCTGGAATTTTACTCAGCTGTACAAGTTGTTTCTAAACGTCGAAAAAGCGAATCGTTTTTATTTAATTTGATGGTAAATATTTGCTCTTTTAATTGATGTTACTATTTTGTA
Organism: Bythotiara depressa; assembly: GCA_027564595.1. Classification (NCBI taxonomy): domain Eukaryota; kingdom Metazoa; phylum Cnidaria; class Hydrozoa; order Anthoathecata; family Bythotiaridae; genus Bythotiara; species Bythotiara depressa. The sequence goes on along the minus strand of JANTOQ010186368.1, from coordinate 9,719 downwards.
TAACTGATAAAAAAACCGTATATTAATTGCAAATATAACGAATAAAATGAATACTGCAAACCTTCTAATAAGTGCCCTAGCGTTTAATAAAAATGTGGAATTTTCGATTGAGCACTTCCTGGAGACCGGTGTTTAACAGAGACCGGCACTTATTAGGATATGAGTTGGAGCAAGCACTTATTTAAGGTGGTAGATAACCATTAAATATAAAACATTTTTAAGTTGTTGTTTTCAATATTTCTAGCAATTTTCAACCACAGAGAAATCGATTCTGGTGTTGGTTTTAATCCATTTTCTCAAGAAATTCGCACAATTTAAAAAAAAAGAAGCGGTGTCTCATAACGTTCCTTAGCAACGTGTTGCAACCGTTTTAGTGACCCTTAAGGTAGTAATAATGCCAGATATTTTTACACGTAATCGTTCACTTATGCCGCGGTGATTAATTAGATTAATTAGCGTGTCACAAGGAAAATGTAAGGTTTTTTATTAACAAGAACTTCTCGATTAAACTTTTTTAGTACAGACTTACGACTTTGGTAAATTTGGTACATTGTTACAGAACTAACCGTGCTCATATTGCGCCCTCGAAAAAAGACAAAAGAAACCTTCGCTTGCCTAAGAATCGGGAGTAAATAATACGTTAAGATGTCTAAAAATGGGGAAGCCTACGAGATAACAATGAACAGATATAGTGAGGGAAAAAACAAAGAAAGAAGTTAAGAGTTATTGGAGGGACTTTTGGGTAAAAAACAATGAATTGGGATAAAAATGAATGGATAAAAATGAATGGATAAAACGCAAATTAAGATAAAATTTACGTAAAATATTGCACAAGTTTTTGTTTTTCAAAGCTTAAACGTGTTTTTCTCAAAACAATGAATTTGAAATTTTGAAGATCACTAACTCAGGGAGGGGTCAATTTTGCCCGCAGTACAAATTTTGTTATATCTCTTAATCTGTATGGAATTAAGCTTTGGAAATTTTACCAGAGTCACTATGGACTATTGTTTTGACAATTAGATCAAAATATGTTACCCATAACGTCATAACAGGTGCTACCGATGTCAGCAATTTACATGGGTTTTTTTTCGGTGTTTTTAAAGTAAGTGCGTTGAATTCCCTTTTAAAAGGAAATATTTTCTAAATATATAATCAGCTATGCTACAAACATAGTATATATGTTATAATCAGTCCCTCTATTGTTAAAAATACAAAATAAAGCCCTATTGAGAATTTGGTTTTTTATCATATTTTTAGCAAAAAAAGTTTGAGAAGTCATTACCCCTTGACAGGTGGAATTTTAACTTAGGAAAAGTCACAAAATTTCAAGTTAATAACTTTATGCGATCGAAAGTTATTAAAGTTTTAATTATCCGCGGGAAAAAATGATTATTTTGGTTAGACGAAGAAAAGTACTACTGAAAGCTTAAACATTTCTGTTTAGAAAATAAAAGTTTCATGTTTATAATACTTAGATTTCAGCCTACATATTACAGATCACTGTCCTTATTTATAAATTGTTTCTCCATTGACATGTGGATTCAATTTGGTTGCACCACTACCTCGGAGATACCAAATGTACCAAATTGCATTCCACACGTGATGCTGGAGTGTCCCAGTTCATTTTTCCTATGTGTATTTCCCAAATGCTGCTACGTAGAAATGACAGCATTAAAAATAAGAAGAAGTAAAGTTAATAACGAATAAAAATATATCAGTAGATTATCATACTCTGAAAGTGTAATAATACTCATTTCGCACACACTTACGTCATACTTTGATTTAAGTTATCCATGTTCCGCTGAAGATTATTACTCGCGTTTTTAAGACAGTGGATCCATGTTGTTGCTACTCACAGGAGACAAGTTTCAACATCTGCTCATTGAACGCGTTGATATTTCTGTAAGACAAGCTAGGCGCGGGTCTTAGGTACTATAGTTTTGAAGACACTGTGGTTGCTCAGTAAGGTTATAACGAGGCCTATCTCGGCGAAGCGAATCATACTGACGGTCGTATCAATAGGAAGAGGTCTGAAGATCTCCTCGAGGAGTCGTATCCAGACCTCTTCCAATTGACACGGTCGTCAGTGTCCATGGCTACATATATACAATTAATCTTATATTGAGTTGCAAAAACAAACGATTAAAATGTTCACTACGCATATTATACTTTGTTCTGTCAAGCTGATGTGACCCCCTGGTTCCTCATAAAATTATAAAGATTTCCAATGATAAGTTTATTATAACCAGGTGGTATGCTTATGCAAACAAGTTTCGGTGTTGATCTTGTCAAAACAACTAGGAATTTGAATTTCCATTCCCATAAATCAAAGAAAAGCTTCTTCTTGAAATCGGAAATTAATGTTTTTCTGTTCAAGCAAGTCCGTTCTCCATTTAGAATAACATCGATTTTCAACAGTGTACTAACCAGAATAGCTTACGTAAAATGCTTATATAGCAAAAAGGTTTTTAATGTAAAGAGGAGGGAATATCCATTCTGTATTTAAAGAAATACATTCCTCTTATATTTATTCGTTGCAATAAACGTCCCCTTTTTTATCAAGTCTATATAATAACCGCTATTGTCCCAGGTACGCCACTAGGAATGTTTCAGGGCGGAGGGAGATTTTCCTAAATAATGGCACTATTATCCAACATAGTTTCTGTTTTGGTGCCAATCCTTTGGGCCCCGCTATATTTAGAATGTTCTAGATTTCCTAAAAGACCATTAAAACTTTATAAAACTTTCTTAGAAACTACTTTTTACTATGAAAAAAGGGGGAAAAATTCACTTTTGCAAAAAGGACACCAAGTAGCTGGAAAGTTACGTGTGGAACGCAATTAGGTACATTTTGTCATCTCGAGGTCGTAGTGTAACCAAATCGAATTCGAACGTCAATGGAAGAACAATTTATAGATAAGGAAAGCGGTACACATTCATGTTCTTTTTAATGAAAAGTACTACAAGAACCTAAAATATCATAATTAACGAATAGTTATTTTAGCAGTTAGTTAATTACAATACCGATCATATTCTAAAAGAAGAACTATGATTTGAAATTGTTGTTACATAAAGATGAACTGAAAATAGAATTTCATTATTCTGTGCCAGAATATACATAAATATATACTATTTGAAACATTTAATTAACCTTAGACGCCGAATGACGACTTTATATGGCGTCTTTATGGAACGTTCTATTACATTGTTCATATCTCTGGAATGTGAGATGTTCTTGAAATAGGGATAAAATTCTGCCTCTGATAGTATTGTTTCTAGGCCGTTAACGTGCTACTGTGCAGCGATCCGTTGCCGCGAAACTGGTGAAAAATTGCCCCATTTTGAAAAAAAGCTTCGGAGTTTGAGAGTTTAAAACGTTTTGTATTGGTAGCTTCACACACACATAAAACACATAAAACCTGGAAACATTTCTTTAAATAAATTATATGAATTATTTGCAAATATTCTGAGCAGGTTTGATTTTTACATATTTCATTTTAACATAGTTTTAAAATAAAATAGAATAAAAAGGACTGAAAATTAACAGTCTTAAACAACATGTTAGGAGAATTTGTTAAACAACCTGCACCAATACACAGCATCATCATCCATAATTTAAATTCTTTGTTCAAACATTTCTTTGAAAATTTCAATCATCTACGACGTTCAGAAGCAGCCAACGGAAATTTTTGAGTTAGTAGAGTGCATTATTTTGGATTTTCGCAACATAATTTGAACAACGCTCGTTTTTAAAAAGAACGTTACGTTAGTTGACCAATTTTTTGGGTAGATGTGATTTTATTTTAACATATTTAGTTGATTCAAGTTTAAAAAACTAAAACTAAAACCCTTTAGTGCATAGTGTTCCCGGAAAGTAATCAAATCATTGGTCATATCTTTACCATTATGATTTTTGAGTGTTCTATTGCTTCTGCTGATGTCCTATTTTTTTGTACTACAACCCCATTCACAGATTTTTTTCTTTTATGATAACATTCATGTTTCGATCTATACAAGTTCTATAAATTTATGTGTAAAAGTTGTTTTGTGCTTCAAGAAACTTTTCAAAGCGTGTGCTACTACTAGAACGGTCTAGAAAAAATTAATTAATTAATTAATGCAAATATAAAGTAAAGCAAATTTGGTAAAAGCTAGCAAGACTCCCTGGTTTCTCATAAAATTATAAATGTTTCCAATGGGAAGTTTAATATAACCAGGAGGTGTGCTTATGTATTGTAGTTTTAAAACAACAGGTTGTGAAAATTTTACTAAAACATCTCCACTTATGTGCAGTTCTTTTAACCCTTCAAGGCCCATGACTTTTTCAAAAAATTTAAGTATCTAAAAAAAAGAATTTCAAGATCAACATCAAATATTTCCTTTGTTGAAGATTTTTGGAAAGCCTTGATGTCACCATTCGAAAGCTGCGACACCCCTATTTCGTTTAAACCTCCAAAAAATATCCAGATGGCAACTAGAGAGGAGCCATAAAGGGTTAACTTGTTGTGGAAATATCAAAACATACCTCACATGATGCAATGTATACATTATTCCACTTGTCTCTCCTATTTAGATGCTTTTTTGTCTCTTTTAAATGTTCATCCCATTGTAAGCGGCCGAATTAAGCGGTCGCATATCTCGCGACACAAATTTGAGAAAATACAATTTTTAGAGTCACATATTAACAAAAATAAAATAAAATGAAAATTATCTACATTTCTGAAATTGACTTGTCCTCCATTAATCATGAAACTGGGAAGGTTCTTTTTATAAGAATTTCAGGAGTCTTTGTAGATGCAAATATAAATTTCAAAATACAAATTTCATGAAAATGTCACTGGATTATTATGTCGTATTATGTAAAAAAGCAGATAGGGTTTGAAAATATCATATTTCGTATCGCTAATCTGAAAAATAAATTATCCTGCAGCGACACAACTGAATTTCCTTAATTCGAACTCTGGTGTATTTACCTTACCATATTATTCGCCGTACCTCGTTTGATACAAAAAACCCAATCAAAACGCAGTCTTCTTTCTCAACTAATCGTAGCAAGCTACATTTTCTAATCTCTTGTACTTGTTGCAATTAACACACCTGTAAACTTTAACTGGATTTCCACTTGTTGAAATATTTTCATGGACGGAAAGTTTTCCAGTTTAATCTTTAAAAAAAAATTTCCGTGGAAAATTTTTAGCAAGTGGAAATCCAGCTTTACAACATGTACAAGATTACAAGCTGTACATATATGTATATAATATCGAAGGATCAAATGACGGTGTTAGTTTTACTTCATCTATAATTAATAACTTTTCTTTACCAAGAATATTGTTGTGATTTCTTCTCTTGTTTATCTGCAGCTCATGTCTTCAATTTCAATTTAAGCCTTAGTTTTGTTTACACAGATTTGTTAACTTGGAACCATCTGTCTGAATTTCTTGTAGGATTTCAATATTTCTGACTAATGTTGCAATATATTATTATAACCTATACTATTGCGAAGAGGTTTCTTTTCTAAATCTTGTTGTTTTATTTTGTTTTTGTTTTGGAGGTTGTAAAAATGCCCCGCTCTTCATCCCAAGATGGGCAGGAAGGGTAGGAAGTATTGTCCAGTGACAGTTACCGGAAAGGCCATAAATGCCTGCACCAGACAGTCCGTTACCTAACAAAAAAAACCTCAAAAACAGCATACGTGTTTCGCTCCCGACAGCTACTAAGTCAAGCAGCTTCTTTCCCTTTGTGCAGCTTTGAAAGGTGCTATACACTTCGTTTAGATCTCTGAGAGCTTTGCAAAAGCGCTAAGTAGCGCTAATAGATTTACATTTGAAAGCATTTTATTAAGTGCATTGTGGATTAACATAGCATTGGAAATATAGCTGAAAAGTAAAAATGTATGTAATACGAACAAGAAAGTATTGTATTGACTTCAATACTGCGATCACTTGTAAACAAGCGTAAACATAAACTAGAGCCAAGTATTTTGTTTGTATTGTGATCGTAACATCAGGAATTCCAATTAATTCCCAACATGTAGAATGTGTTGGGAAAAGTTGAAACATAGTTAGACACAGTACCCTTTATCAATTTGATAAATTTTATAACAGCTAATTGGACGGAAATATGTTCACAAGTCAATTAGTCGGAAATCGATTGATGAAAACATTTCCTGATTGAAATGAATAGTAGAATAACTGCGTAATTAAAACGGAAGAACAAATTTGAAAGGTCAGTTAACATGATGAATCAAGTTGATTCTACTGCCAGGGAAAAAATTTATGATAATCACGTGCTTTTTAAATAGTTTAGCTTCATTCAAAAGGTGTTGATAAATAGTCAGTCTCCACCATCAATGACATAAAGCACAGTATATTGAAATAACTACTAAAACAAACTTATTCTTGTAAAATATTAACGTTTTTTGTAAACACTTATTGCAGCTCCAGAAAAATAACAATCCTTATTTGAGGCAAGCTTTAAGCTTAATTTCCACTTGTTAATTTGATCGCACGCATTTTGTAGAGCGACGTTGTTTTCTCGATTCTGACTGGCTTAGCAGAAAAAACGGTCGAAAAATAGGATTAATTCCATCTATTTTTCAAATCGTGCGATCGATTTTGAGCAAAGAACAAAGAACTGCGGGACAATCGCGATAAAAGTAGCAGGTGGACATTAAGCTTTAGAATCTAACAATACTGTAAGATGTTTTGACTCCGAAACAGCTTTTCCAGTTAAATGGAATATTCAAGATCCAGTTTCCTTTGTTTAAGCTTTTGATATAATATATTGGTGGAACTGTGGCACCGTTGGTGGGCGAGTTGAACTTGCAATCCAAGGGTTGCGGGTTCCACTCCCATTCACGCCACAGGATGACCTCTATATGATACTACCGTATATCTAAATTTTCCAAGAACGAAAATATTGTCTACAAATGTTGTCTATAAAACTTTTTAAATCCCTGTCCAAATTTGTCTCGGCCAATCATGATCGTTGAATATTTTTGTTCAGTGGAAATGTTTTAGTGAGTGGAAATTACTTCATCTCAATTCGTAAGAAACTGTTTTACAAAACTTTCTGCGTCCTTAACAAAAACAACATTTCATCGAAAATCTTTCACACATTTTGTTCAAATAACAAAACGAATATTAAAATTAAATTCATTAAATACTTTAATTAGTGCGTTAAATATTTCAATAAACTAATTTTAACTCCTAGATATGACTTCGACAACATCAAAGATTGTGAAGAAGAAGATATTGTAACACCACACAATCATATTAGAAGGGAAACAAACAAACAGATAGTGTTACCTTGAAACTAGAAGTTCTTGATCTTCAGGATAATTCTCTTGATAACGCTAAGTAACGCTAATAGTTTACAAATGAAAGCATTATATTAAACGTATTGTGGATTAACATAACATTGGATATATATAAAAAACAAATATAAAATGTATGGACATATATAATACGAACAAGATATGTTGACTTCAGTATCGCGATTACGTTCTTAAACTGTTGTAGTTTCGTTATTATGTCTTGATTTATATCAAAAGAAACACTTAGAGACCATTAATAATCCATGTACGACTCATCACGTAGCCATTCTCGGTGAATATTTTTTATATCATTATCCGAATATTAATTTTATTTACATCGCTCCTAATAACTACATGTAGGAAAGTTAATTGCTTCTATCTAGGCACCATCGTAGATGATAAGTTTGAAATACATATCGTTAATTACCTTTATTTTTTACATTACTTCCTCTTGTACTTTTGTAAATTGTATTTCTTGTGTAATACTGCATTTTAAACAAATAAATGCTAAATGCAACTAACAACCAGCATTGGATTATTCCAATTTATATCCGTACACGACTATGGGAGTTAGGAAATTAAACAGGAAATAACTTTTGGTCCTGACATTTAACCCTTTAGCGTATGAGCATACCTCCTGGTTATATTAAATTTCCCATTGGAAACCTTTATAATTCTATGAGGAACGGGGGTCTTATCGGCGTTCACGAATTTATTTTACATTATATTTCCAGTAATTAACCCCCTAGAAAAAACAAAATAGCAAAGAAATGATCAATGATTTGATTCCTTTCCAGGGGAACTACGCATTGGAGGGTTAACCGTTTTACTGTAGAATAGATGTTTAGTTAAACAACACCTAGAAAAAGAGATGAAATTTATACTACTTCCTGGAAAGTAGTACACCACTAGGAATGTTGGAAGGGCCTTTTAGAGTCCTGAAAATCTATGTACTTGGGGGTGGGAGGGGATATAAAATGTAATGGGCATTAAGTTAAACTTCCACTACCTAAAAAATATTGTTGGACAGAAAATCTTTTCAAAGGGAAAATCTTTAACTTATTCAACTACTGTGCAAGGAAAATTTGTCTCCACCAATTAAGGTCGTTGATTTGTTTTCCCATGGAATATTTTCCATGAGTTGATATAGATTGTAATAGTTAACAGGTGCTGATTTGATTGGATAGGTTAACTTTAACTTAAAGTATGGTTTGGTCCTCATTTTGGGTCCGAAATAGTTTCTTGGTTAATTAAGTATATCTAGTTGTACAGGCAATAGTTGTACAGGCAATATCTGAGGGATGGATGTATCTGAGGGATGGATGTATTCGAGAGAAGAAATCTTCGCCAATTTCCCGAATATTTCGTGAAATCGCTAAATTAAATTATCGCTAAAATTGCAGAAAGATCGGTCGTCTTTTTGAAGTCCATAAAGAAAAAATCTACAAAACTGACTGCTAAGTAAAACTGTAGCTAAAATAATTATTGTTGTTTTTCTAATTTTAAAATGATTAATTGGTTGTATTGTGAAGCACTGTGGTGGAGATCAAATCTTTCTGCTTCATTAACGACTGCTAATAAGTTGCTAATAATGAAGGATTAAAACAACAAAACAACGTAGGTAGTAGGTAAGCGTAATCAGTCTTCGGCGAAATAATAGGCTCCCGGTCCATAATTATTTCATCTTCCTAATTGGTTTCCAGACTCTTTGAGTTTCGAATGGATTGTTGAGTGTTCTATTGCTTCTGCTGATGTCCTATTTTTTTGTACTACAACCCCATCCACAGATTTTTTTCTTTTATGATAACATTCATGTTTCGATCTATACAAGTTCTATAAATTTATGTGTAAAAGTTGTTTTGTGCTTCAAGAAACTTTTCAAAGCGTGTGCTACTACTAGAACTGTCTAGAAAAAATCGTTATTAAATAGTCCGGTGATAGAATTGGAAGCGAGCGCGTAGCACGAACTAAGTTCTTCCTACGGGCCGATTATTTTATTATTTCATTGATTTAAAGTTGACAAATTAGATTACACAATCTAATTAAAGTCAACTATGCAAATGTATAAATACATATATATATTTTATAATTACAATTTTTAGTAATATTTTACTATATATTTAAAATTTATATGAACTGTGCATTTATCAAATAAAATACATAGATCTTACATAACCTACACAGACATTGCGTTGTAGTATTTCTTAATTTTAATTTTTTTAATTTTACTCTTAAACTTTGACAGAGTCTAATGTCTTTTATTCATTAGGAACAATTTTCCAGATCATTGGTGAGTTAATAGATCTTTTCATATTAGACCGAAATTAGAAGTTTGTTTTTATTAAAAACGGACTTCAGATATGGATTCTACGTAAAAAATTATGCTTATAGAGTATTTTTCAAG
>JANTOQ010186257.1:0-14368 GCA_027564595.1 Bythotiara depressa | reverse complement strand
ATATATATCAAACACAGATACAATAATTTAGTATATATGGCAAATACAAAGCGCATATACTGAAATGTATTGATGTTATGTAAAAGCAAACATAAACGAAGGCGTTTATGTTTTTCTCAACTTATTTCTAGACCATTTACACAAAACATACCAGCAATCTTCATGTATTTGTTTGAGTGTATGTATTTTGGTTTGTCTGCATACCAAGTACGATGTGGTTACCCTACAAGAATCCTCGGAAATTTCCTCACAAAGAATCATACCGTCACAAGTGGTATTCTGTTCCAAGGGTAGTATATTGTGTATTTGTCTATCTTATCTATTCCGTCATAATTTTTTTTAGTTCATTTCAATGGTGCTTTGATAAGATCTACGAATTGTCCTAGATTAGGAAGTACATGTTTTCTAACTAACGCACTGTCGAAGATTGGTAAACGATTGTTTAGGATTCCTTCTCGAATTAAAAACAAAGTAATAACATGTAAACCTTCATCTCGCAATATGAAATTGCAATTCATTAATCATACTATGTTTGGACCAATTATTTTGGTTCAGTTTTCTATGCCTTCGGTATAAAATAACGTCATTTTTATTACCTTGAACCTCTGAACACATATACATCTTTAAAATATAATTCACATATCGAACTTTGTATATTGTTCTCAATTCGATTTCTGTTTGCAAAATAAATAGAAATTATTCAACTTTGCAAATTAAGTCATCATTCTCTCAAAGTGTTTTTCAAAGTTAAAACTGAATAGAGAATCACAGCTATTGATTTTGTTAGAAAAATTCAGTAAAATTCATCCCTAAAAATGTCTAGATTTTCTCTCTCAGTTAATCCGTTTATTCTATACCGATGCCTCTTTATTTTACAAAATATATAAAAACATTTTATTAATTAGTTAGGAATATAATTAATAATGATACAATGTTGTTGTTGTATACACATGCTAATTTTTCTTTTAGTATTCAAGCTATTCCATTTTTACTTGAGTTACGAAGTGTTTTGGATTGGGTGTGCACAAAAACTACTTTGACATTGAGCCACTGGTTAAAAATGGAAGATATATATGCGAACATATTTATTCTCAAATGTTGGAGAGATTCAGAAAAGGTATTGATTTTCTCTTTCTACAAGGTTTCATGGAGTATTTTATTTGTTGATTCGCCAATAAGTGGTAAGAATGGCCTCTGTGGAATGGTTTAGACTACACGTAGTCAATAGGAAATGCACAGGCATGTAGGTAACAATCCAACCTAATTTTCTTCTCGTTAGCCCTTTAATGCATAAGCGTAACTCCTGGTTATATTAAACTTGCCATTGGAAACCTTTATAATTTTATGAGAAACCAGAGGGTCTTATCATCATTTACCAAATTTATTTGACATTATATTTCCAATAATTAACCTCCTGGAAAAAAGTAAAATAGCAAAGAAATGACCGATAATTTGATTCCATTCCAGGGACACTACATTAAAGGGTTAAATAAATGGTTGGTTTTTGGATGCTGTACCAACTATTTGTTTGTTTTGTTTTGTATCTCGCAGCTCTAAACACATTGTTTATATTTCAGTTTTTATGAAAAGTAACCGGACAGGTGAATTACCAGGTGTCACAATTTCACGCAATTTGAAATGGATAATTTAAGTTTATATTTCTGTATTTATCTTAGACATGGCCACATCCACGTGGAATGCGTTATTGGACATCAAGTAAATGGTTGATTGGTGGAATCTTAGTTTTTTTATTAATTGTTGTAATTTGGTTCCCACTCTTATTCATGTCCTTTATTAACTCAGCATTCATATCAAATCGACCCGTTGAAGCAACATTCACTTTGACTGTGGGCGGTTATCAGGTAGTTCATTTTTGTTTGCCACTGTTAGGATCGACCTACTTTTCCTAACGGTTTTTTGCAATATCACAACTAGTTTTTTGTTGAATATTTCTGATAAGTTACATTTTCTGTAGCATGTTTTCGAAATGTGACGCTGGTAAATCAGGTTCGTTGTTTTGGGTAACTTCTGTAATTAAAAACAAAAGAATGAATAATAAATGGAACAACTTTATATAATAAATAGGAACAACTTTATGTTTTAAAGTTTAAATAATATTTTACTATTTATGTGTTCAACTTAATCAGTTATGAAACAAATGTTATATACAACTGAAGTTACATAAATAAATAAAGTTGGTTACCGTTATCTCCCAGGTCAAATATATTGATAGTGTTTGAGATGAATGTAATATTGTTAAATAAATTTATCTTTATTTCGTGGTCAAATTTTCCTAATATTTCTTTATAGACATCGACCTTGTTCCTTTATTTTACATTTATTTTTATTTTAGCCATTATTCAGAGTAACAACACAACAGCAATTTTTAAAGGAACTTACATTACGTGAAATTAACCAAATGGCTGCTATGGTAAAGCCATCTCCTGACCATCCTATTAGTCAACAGGTAAGGTAATAAACCAAGTGTTTTCCGGAACCAAAATGTTTTGGTAATAAGTAACATCTGCAATTTTTACACTTCATTCATGTTTATTAAACTAAAGTATCTTGAACCAGGCAAATGTATGGAGGAACAAAAATTAATCAGATGAGATCACAGTTCATTACTTTTATTGTAGTAAAAAGAAGGTTAAATATGTCCATACTCAAGTGCTATGTTCATATGTTAGTACATAAAGTTTGAATATAAAATAATTGAACTGTGTCATAAAGCGATAGTGCATTTTTGTTATGTGTCACAACTGATCCCAGTAATACAATTTGTTAATGCGTTCTTGTGGAACAATCCTGTATTATGTGCATAAATAGGCCCCATCCTCATCCATAAATCAATAAATACAATTACTTCTATTTCAGATTGACCAAGGGTTGCAAGACTATAGAACTACTGGAACAATTATACGCATCAAAGTCTTAAGTAATTCAAGCGCTATCTGGACGATCAGCCCTCCTTCACGTAAATTCTTAATCGAGGATCTAGAATCTAATTCGAGCATATCTCTCAGATTCAAATATGTTTTCAACAGGTGAGCTGAATCCTATCCTGTCTTTTACACATCTGCCACACCTGTCTATTATCTCTTTTGTAAATTCGTTGCAACTGCATATTATTTTGTTATCTTGTGTTTGTTTTTTTGCGTTTTCTGCAGCTTTCTGTTGTTTTTATATATGAACACCAGTTTCCTGTTCTGTCGTCTGTAAGAATTTATTTGCCACTTAAAAACCATAATAAATAACAGAAATATATAGTATAAAACGTATAAATATCAAAAGAAAAAAACTAATTAAATAATATCCACATAGTGTGGCAAGGAATACCTAAGGGCCAATATCGTGGGGGAAAAAATAAATAAATAAAATGAAATATATCAATCTACATTATCAATAGTAAATAGTAAAATAGTATTAAATATAAATATAAATAGTATTCAACTGTAGAGACCCATAAGTTAAAGAACTGAAGAAATTCGATTTGATATATTTATCCATTGATGTATAAACGTTGAGTTTACCAACAAATTATTTTTCTAGGGAACCCTCACAAGCTACCTTAGTTCAAGAAACTGTGTCCGGAGTTACATCCATACCTCTTCCACCTGGCCATCTAATCCGAAACGACCTTGCTAAAGTGTTGAGGAGCCCATCAGGAAATGGTGAAATGTAAGAAGCATCGCTAGAATACTTGTTATGTCAACTTTGTTGTGCATGAGTCATATGTTAAGTTTTGTCAAATTTTGTTATGATTTAGAGAGTGTGGTTGTATATAGTTATGTATGTGAAGAAGTGTGATATACGTAAAAATTAATTTTGGATGGATGGATGGATGCTGCCAATATAACAAAAAAAAAGTTCCCTTGCAATATAAAGAGGCCTGAATTCAAAAAAATTCAGTTTATGAGTTAAGCGGATATTGGATAGTTTGGTCTGAAGCTACCTTTCAGAACGGTTGGACAGGAGCGTGTCGATAGCCTCAGAACTTGACATACCATGCATTCTTTTCGACAGTCCAATCGATCCAGTTTAATAATCCGGCTTACTTTGGATTGCAATCCCCCCCAAAAAAAAACACAACAACGTCGCACTTGCTTGTTCGTTAATTATTTACTCGTTGCATGTGAAAAGGTAAAACAAATGTGGTGGCCACTAACTACCAAATAATCGGGTTTTTTTTTTTACATCGCCCTATTTTATTCGCCTCTTTTTCATGAAGCAATCCAAAATAAACCACCTGGAGAGCAGGGTTGTTTCACATTGTAATCCGATCCTAAACCCGGCCATTCTTTTGGTTGGAATACCAATCCAACCTCTTATTAACGTAATCCAGCTCAATCGGATTGCCCAAAGGAATGCACTATTAATACACAAAAGTTAGAGAAATAAGAAGAGTGTCTGAGATTTCTCAGGAAAACTTACGATTGTAATCATACCAGGTTTCGTACTTGTCTACAATTTCAATTATTTTAATTTTATATTAATTTGTGTTCCTAGTAAATTACCGAACCTGTTTCCCACCTTCATTCATGTTCCTGCAAGTGGCCCTGTAATACCTGTATCGTGGCTTAATGGAGGAATGTACGTGAATTGTACTATCATTTTACGACGCGGTTCAACGCCTCACATGAATAACTCGCAAGTGGAATGGTGGGAGATTATTCAGAACAAGCCTAAATCGATTTTTGCAAGTGATTCAGGCAGTCTAGAAATCATTGCTCTTAATGATTTGGTACCACCTTTACATTTATCATTTTTCGCCAGCAAAGGGTAAGATGCCTACTTTATTATCATGCAGTAGCTTGTGACTACTGCAGAAGAAGTAAGAAGATAGTTTTCTAGTAAATGTGCTGGTGGTTTTATATTTCTCTTATCAGCAGAAGGTTGTGTTTTAAGAGTTCTGATTGTTTATTATCTATATTTGTTTATGTATTTGGGAGCAGAAAAAGCTCCTGTAAACAACGTAAGTAATCAGGCCAGATAACATGCTCTTAATGCGTCATGTTATAAATTAAACGAACAACTAATATAGATTACTGTACTCACTTTACATGTTATACAGTATTCTTATATGCTAATTGTTTTTACACATATTGCTAATTGTGTTTACACATATTGCTAATTGTTGTTAATTATTCAATATGCAAATGGACGATATGTTGTTTTATCGGTCTTTATTAGTTACTAAAGTTCTTTTATTTATATAAATCGTAATGATTTATTTTTCATGGCATTGAGCGAATTATTTAAGCTACGTTTCAAGGGATCTATCTTTGGTGGGTATGAAATGTTTTGTATATAAACGAGTCTTTTTATCATTCTCCCTGTCCGATGTTAAGAGAAATCTTTGGAAACCCATCCATTGTAAATTACCATACCCATCCAATGATAAATGAACAATCATAAAGGTGATTATTATGCAAGATCCAAATTGTTAAAAGTTCTCTTTCAAGGAACAAGTGTTAGCTTGGTTGAATTGGTTAAAATGGTGTACGGTGAGTTTTTTATGACTTCTTGGTTTTAGGATTATTGGCCTCTATGTTGGTTTCGTGTGGTTGATTGGCAAATTTGTGCGTTTGTTTTTTACCTCGATTTCGTATCGAATAATGTTCGATGAACTTCCGAATGTTGATCGAATCTTGAAGTTGTGTCTTGAGATCTATATGGTACGAGAAAGTAAAGAACTCAAACTTGAGGAAGATTTATTTGCTAAATTGTTATTCTTATACAGATCGCCAGAGACTTTAATAAAATGGACCAAGTACAAACGATTATGACGAAACGTTTAACTATAACTAGTTAATAAAACATTCATTTAGCATTTATCATAGCGTTATAATAGTTAGTTCGGAGGTATGCTGGACAAGAATAATAGAAAATTATTTTAGTTTTGATCACTTACTAAATTTTCTAAGGTAATTGGTATTTTTGGTTTTAAAGCAAAATTTTATTCAAAAATCATTTTATAATGAATGCCCCATCAACTAAACTAAGTTAATTTAAACAAAATTTCACATGGCTTATAGGTTTTCTTGCACAGCATTTCATGAGGCACTGGGAGACTGCAGTTAAGTTAAAGTGGCAGAATCAGTTATCTGAAATTTCTCCTGTGAGTAGTAATAATACAAAATTTCTGCCGTGAGTAGTAATAATACAACATGTATAAATAGAAACTAATAAAAGTTACAACATTCGGTTATCTCAAAAATGGGGAATGGTTAAGTGGGTACGCATGCGCAAACATTTCATGACATATTTTCCCCATTCCTGGTTGGAATATCGTGTCATTCACACTGAATGTCAAAAGGAACAACGCAATATGCAACAAGTTTATAAATTCAAATCTATGCACATGCGCGTTTCTTAACATATTATTCCTGTTTCTTGTTGGAATATTGTGGAGTAAACCAAAGTGGATTTCCAGTTCGCGGAATTTTCTTCAAATCCGTTGTTTAAAAAATTCGAGCCGAAAAATTAGAATACTTTTTTGAAAGTCGCGGACAAGAACAATGAAAATCAAACAACAAGCAACGTTCTTGAAACACGGGATATGCATAAATGAGTTTAAAAAAATTCGAATGCTGTTCTCTGTAAGAAATTTGTGACAATGAGACCGAAATGATTCTTTTCCCAAGACTACACAAAATTCTTACTGAACTGAAAAGAGAATCTACTACTCCTACTGAATCTACTACTCCTACTCCTACTTTTATTATAATAAGAATAATTTTTATTATAATTAGAACATAATAATTTAGCCTGAAGTTTGAAACTATTTAGTTAGGTAGCTAGGTTACCTCTGGGTACATCCAGAATGTACTCTTACCATTCTTATTATTGCCTGTTTCTAATACTTTCCAAAAGTTATATATACTGACAGAAAGAGCAAACGACGTTGGTTGTTATTATTATTGAAATTGATGGACTGATCAATTAAAAAATTATTTAAATTATGGAAAAATATTATTTGACAATTAAAACTGTGTAACATAGTCACGTGGTCAGTATAGTTCGCAATCTCAATGCCACGAATAGTACCAAGACCAGATAGAGTATTTGCGGAGTTTTTCGATGGTTTTAAGAAAAATCATTGGAATGCGCAATGCTACGAATTTTTCCGACATAATTTACCTTAAGGTTAACTCAGTTTGCTGCTTTAAATCTTATGAATTGCTGTTCTTGGAATATATGAGGAGTTTTAATCGCCTTAATTACCTTAGTAACTTGGTTGGTTGACTTTGTTTCACGTAAACATATGAACTTACGTACTGAGTTTTAAGTACGTGACCGATAATGTATAGCATCAACTGGGTTTTATTTTATTTTGCAGGTTTTTAGGGTTTTTACTCATGTTGAGGGATAATTATTGTTTCATTCAGTGTGATTTGTAGTTTTTGAAAGCATAAAAATTTGTAGGAAATGACTTGTTAACGTACTTTGTATATTGCGCATTATCTGAATGTGATGTTCGTAAAAATGTTCCAGATTTTTTATTTGTTGTTGGCTATTTCTTTGTAATAATAATTCTGTTTGCTCCGTTAGCGGATTGTTTGTTTGTTTGTTTGTTTGTTTGTTTGTTTGTTTGTTTGTTTGTTTGTTTGTTTGTTTGTGTGTTTGTTTTATTTTTCTTGTGAAAAATAGTTGCGTTCAATTTTTATAAATGGTGCGCTTTCCAGGTACTGGAACTTTTATTGTTGGATTTATAAAATAAAATAATTTTATAAAATGAAATATTTGGTCAGGTCCAACAGGAGCGTATAATATGCTGGGAATAAACAGCAACAAAGTAAATTCCTAAATATGGATACCAATGTCATTTCAATATCATTTTTACCGTATTTGGTTATTTCATTGTCATTGGTTGTTGATACTTTCATTTATGTTATAGGCTTCTGCTAAAATCAATTGTAAATAAATTTTAAAAACTGTATGAAAACTAGGTAATAATTTTTACACAATTTATATCATTAAAATACCTGTTAATATTTACACAAGTTTATTATAGCTTTATTTTCCTATACATTATTTTGAATTTGAATTTGAATACATGTTTGAAAGATTTTGGTAATCTGCTTTGATGCTTTTCCGTAGCACTCTTGCACAGGGGCTTTTTACTGGGGATACATATACAGAACAAAATATTATAAATTACCATCTTTGCTGTTTGGGTAACAACCTTGTTATGGTTTTAACATTATGTTTAATTTAAAACGTATTATTTACCAATGACATAAGACTTTCAGTTCACTTTAGCAGTGTCATAAGACTTTCAGTTTAAACAATGACTTAGGAACTTAGGTACGTTTGTACCGAAGTCACTGTGTACAACACGGTTTAACAGGGGACTCGCCAGCTTCCTTATCCAGTGATCCATTTGAGGACTTTGTGACGTCATAAAACAATGAGATCATTCCATTGAAATAAGCATAAGGTTGCATATTTTTCGTGAAATATTTATTTTACATTTTCCCCGTTTCCCGTTAACACATCTATTACCTTTCTTCTTTTCTAGACAGAAAGTGACAAAACATGAATGTATCCTAAAAGCTTCTAGTTATCTTGTTCATAATCAAATTGCATGCGCGGAATAATGTATTAAAGTTTTCAGTGAACATTTTCTAATATATTTCTATCGCTTTTCATCATGACCAAGTTTATTTGCAAGAGAATGGCGCCTTTCAGCCGAAAGTGATTCGCTGTATCAATATTGCTGGTAAATTAATTTCCAACTTCAGCAATATCTTGCTGTAATGTAAAACTGCCTTAAATTTATAAATCAGAAAGTTTGCTTTTAAAGCCGGGAATAGACATAGACTGTCACTTTCGCATCAATTTTTATGTGATCATTAAAAACTTGTTTGCCTTCCATCACTATTATTCCATTTTCTTCACACAAATCATTCATTGTGTCTGAATTCTATTGAAACAACAATGGAACGAGTAATCATCAGAGAAATAACAATGGAACGAGTAATCACCAGAGAAATAAATTTGAGTCTTATTCGGATTTAAAGATTCATATCATCGAAGTTGTTTACAAATAAAACGTGATCATTGACAAGTTACAGTAAAGTTTCAATTGTCACGAAAAAAATGACACAAAAGTAGTCTATTCCAGGTTTGAAACGTATTTTGTTGCACCATATATAATTAATATATTAAATTACGATCAGTGGAATATTATTGATAATTATTGATAACATGTTGTTTTCAGTTAATGCTGCATTATAACTGTATTCATGAAATGAATATAAATTGAGTTCTGGGGATAAATATGTTTAATTAATATAAACAAAACCATTTAACCATTTATTAAATAGCTGATATTATGAAATTTTTATCTTGGTATTTTTTACCAGCGCACGGATCAGCCGAACCAACCGTACAATGGATGCGCCTGAAGCTTTTTCGCACATTTTCTTCATTAGATAGTCTTCGTTCATTTAAGAATAAAGTACCTTCTATAAGCTAATCTTTTGACCATAGATGTTGTATCCGGTTTGTACTTTATACTGTGTAACTACAACGTAATTCCCGACATTCCAATCATAAGAGCATGCGTTCGTCTAAACTGTTGTCCATATTTTAAACTACAAACTGAGTATATTGTGAAATCTCTTAAGGTTTTTTTCTAGAAAAGAAATTAATACCGAGTGAGTATCGTTAAAAAAATTATTTTCAAATTATTACAAAAAATAAGTTGTTGATAGGTTTATATCCAGAATTAATTCAGTGCTGCTCGTATTTCCTTTATAACACATCTCACTCTTTTTATAACGATAATCCGATATGAGAACATCATTTAGAATCAGTTTTTTCTTGTTTTTTCATCGCTATGTGCAATCAAAAAATGGATCAGCGCACTAAAAAATTCATCGTACACGTTCACGCCAAATAATTAGTCAATGCTGCTAAAACGGCTTCCTTTGTACCTACCGATTCATTTCGATCAAATTCATGAAACAAGAAGCGTGTAACAGTTCTTACAGACTTGTGATTCTCTTACATGTAAACATATTCTCTTACATGTAAACATACCGAGACTAACAAAGTTAGTACAATTTTCCGTGCTTATGACATTAAATTGATATTGGCTTCGATATTAATATTCGCCGTATGGTCAATACACATATTTTTGCTAAATAGTTGCACATCAATATCCGTTTAAATGTTACTTTTATGTTATTTTACCTGTTACGTGTTTCTCTGAGCCCATACACATATATTAGCATCAAGTTACCAGAAGTTTATAACGTCAGTTATAATGCCACACACCTATGTCTTTTTAATGTCGCATGATCTTTCTTATTGCCCATATATGGTCAACGCTATATATTACACTCCGACGTGTTATTAATTTGTTTATTATCCTAAAAATGGCGTGGCCTGCATAAAGCGTGAATGTCGTCAGGAACATGGGTTCGTTGTATGACGTTATAATCTGGATTTACTTAAATAAAACTTGTACATCAAACTTTACAGTAATAGTGTAAGTCAGACATAAGGGAAGAATATTCACATACTCTTAAAACAAACCTTTACGTTAACGTTTTGTTTGTGTGACCAAGGCAACCATTATGCTAGATTGGGCACATTACGATTGCAAACTAACGCCAAAACACACGTCACGTGGATTAGAATTCGCGTTTATTGATTAACATGAATTTCAACATTTTTGTCAATTTTCCGCGAAAATGTTGTCTGCACGAAATTCATAAAAATCAGGCTTTCCCAGTAGTATTTAAAGGTTAAGAATACCAAGGTGTTGTTTTTTATAAGCCGTACATTTCAAGGTGTTGTTTTCTATAATCCATTACATTTCAAGGTGTTGTTTTCTATAAGCCGTACATTTCAAGGTGTTGTTTTCTATAATCCAGTACATTTCAAGGTGTTGTTTTCTATAATCCGGTACATTTCAAGGTGTTGTTTTCTAGAATCCATTACATTTCAAGGTGTTGTTTTCTATAAGCCGTACATTTCAAGGTGTTGTTTTCTATAATCCAGTACATTTCAAGGTATTGTTTTCTATAATCCAGTACATTTCAAGGTGTTGTTTTCTATAATCCAGTACATTGCAGCCTACTGCAACTCCCATTGTACCTCATTCCAGCAATGTAGTTGTGTTGTTTTCCAATATTACCCTGTGTATATATGAGAAACTCAGTTTTCCGCGATCTCACTTCTAAGTGTCTTATTTAACGATCTGTGAAAATTCCTTCGAGATAACCAGCTGATTAACTTCATTCGCTTCGCTCCCTTCGTAAAGCTTCGTTACGTTTTTCGTGTATTTAAGAATTTTCTGTACACATGTCTGGTAAGCTAATCCTTTTGAGTTTGTGAAAAGTAAAAGCTGGATTCTGTATTGAATAATATCCTATTAAAATAATAATATTGAAAGTTATCATTTAATTTTGGTTCTAAATGCTGACCTATCCCTAGAGAATACATATATTCATATACAATAACCAGATAAATAAGTTAATAAAGTTGTGTTATTTAATATTCATATTTGCAACTAAGCATTTCTCTCTTTTCGTCTAGAGCTTTCAATAGTATGATCTAAAGCAACCAGCAAATACAATACCTACTCTCCATATTTTATTGTCAGATTTTTTATGAATGACTGATAGCTAAACAGACAATGTTGTGACAAATATAAAACTATATATATGTTCACCTTTAGTACACAGCGGAAACAAGTCCATTCAATCGTTACGTCTTCATGATGATGTTGTTATATTTTTTATAACCTATGGTATATTCTATGCATCTACAGTATTCATCCCTAACTTGTTTCTTTAAGCCCTCTTCTGTATGTACAACTTGTTTCTTTTTAAGCCCTCTTCTGTACGTACAACGCGTTATAGCTGAACAGAAGAAAACTTAATGTCTGGTACGTTATATGTAATATACATAAAAGTAGAAAATATTATTTCTGCCATGGAAACCTTTTGTATTTGACAATAATAATAGTTAATGAAAAATGTTGGTGTAAAATATAAATGTACAGGGAATATCAACAAAGTGTATGCTTTTCAAAAAGTAATCGTTATCTGCAATTTTTGAAATTGTAGGAAAATCTCGGGAAAATATTGAAATTTTACCTGTAACATTTTCGGACAATTCATTTATATAATATTTTCGTTGAAGTGTCATACTTTATATGGTTTCATTTCCTCTTTCACCAAAATAAAATCTGTAAACAAATATTGTCACTTTACCAGAAAGTCAAACTTTTATAAAGTTGCTTATATATTAATTGAAAGTAGTTCGATATGATTTGAGAAAAAACAAAAGATTTGAGCGGAAAATACGTGCTTTATTCTACCAAACCACAACATAGTTAATGCATACTAAATTCGAATAAATACCTAACAATAAATGAATTCTTGCTGTTCATTTCATTGTGTTTGCCAAGATGATGCAATCTGTTGGAACTATATTTTTTACTGGCACCCATTCTACTTCTGAAATCTTCTTTGACGAGTCAGGTCAGGGATTTTCTCTGCTATCGTATGACAGTAGACGATACTACCTGCGGTCTGTTGCTCATGAGAGTTAACGAGAAAAGTAACTTCCGTGTAAGGTAAAAATATATTATGGCTTCGGTACACTCGATGTACACAGCAATATCACTTTCATATCAGTTCTGGTTACTACACTTATCGTAAACGACGGTACAATACGGGACAAATATATGTTGGATATTATTTAGTTTTAGGTGGTGTAGATCCATTTTCCCTTTTTAAGTGTCCAGAAGACGAGAATGGGGGTACAATAATGCACGAAATATTTTGACTTTTGCGGATTTAGTCCAAGAATAATGGATGTGGTGTAGCACTGAATGCGTGGTAGAATTATAATCACGTCAGCCCACGTATTTTCATGGAAAGTGTCTATTGATCTTTGCTTTCCACAACTTCACATGTCCCAATTTGTCCGATTCTGAGACAAGCAGGGCACATCTTTTCTAACCGTGCTGTAGGTTCACAGTGAGTTTAGTACCTAAGACTAAACCTAAAGTAATCTTCAATCTGAAAAGGTTCAACTAGGTATAGCCGCAGTTTCGTCACATGAAATTATATTTCGCTTATTTTGATGTTTTTTCTCATAGGATAGGATTTTACATGCCAATGTATTTTAGAGACCTTGGAATGAGACCTGTGTATTTAAACTTCATTACCAAAATATCTAACATCTGCTTCTTTTAAGATCTTCAGGTTAAACTGAGAAAGTTTAAATTAGTACCACCTTATATCCTTGCTTGCTTGTGTGAAATACTTTCTATGTGATTTTTCCTTTTCGAAATCTCGTGTGGACAATATAAACATAAATAGATATCTTTGTGGTAAGTGTAATTCCAGTTAGACCTTCGATGCTGCAATGTCATCTCTCAAGAGACGGATGCTTAAGATTTTTTTGATTTCATTAATATCACTTACTTTCTATTTTTTTATTTTCTTTACTAAGCTTTCAGCTCAGAGAGCTTTACAACCACACACATTACACAATACTGCACCACAGGAAGAGCACATTCGTATATCGCCTTATAGGCATCACTTGTGGCATACACAAACATAAACATGACATATGGTTCTTGCGAAGGATAACCGGTCATCCTTCGCGCTGTG
Organism: Bythotiara depressa; assembly: GCA_027564595.1. NCBI lineage: Eukaryota > Metazoa > Cnidaria > Hydrozoa > Anthoathecata > Bythotiaridae > Bythotiara > Bythotiara depressa. Next base: position 725 of record JANTOQ010186257.1, on the reverse strand, counting down.
GCGTGAATGGGGGCCGAACCCACAACCCTTGGATTGCAAGTTCAACTCGCTCACCACTGTGACAGATCCTTTCTATTTAATTAGCTTCTGAGATCATATCAATTGGTAACATTGAAGTGGTTTTTCCGTTTGCATGTATTTATTTTTCTGTATTGTTGCATCCTTGCATACGTAAAAACAGAGAAGAATGAGATTTTCTAATTATTTGTATATTATAAGAAACACATAGGTAATGCTGGAAAGACAGATTAGATTATTTGATATGATGGAACACTGCATATTAATTGTTTCCTCGTTACGATATTCATTGCACAAAGTACCTCTCTTGTCATGATGACGTCTTAAATTTACATATCGATACGTTCCTGTAGATGATAATATCCCTTGTTACCTCACTACAAACCGAAAACAGCGGTTAATTTGCGCAAGTTTGTATGGTGGATTGTTAGTATTGTTTAGCACACAATGTTGAGTTGCTTTGCCCAATTGAAACGGCCCACTTTGTAGAGAGCATTCGTAATGTTTTAGATTCGTTTGCCATGTTACGTTTATTTTAAATAAAGCTGGATACCAAAACTTCTCAGACAAATTTATCTGTTGACTCATTCCCTTGGATCAAGATTTTTAGTAGGATAGTCAAAGGAAAGGCAATACTAAGTTTTTCTGTCAATACTTAAGTACCGTATTTTATATTTTAAATGCTCTCTACGGTTATTAGAGGGTTT
>JANTOQ010186035.1:0-14372 GCA_027564595.1 Bythotiara depressa | reverse complement strand
AAAAGCCTAAAACACACTACAATAAAGATCAATTGAAGCCGTTTTGTTGTCATTCTTTATATATATCTGAAGATAAATACGTGAATTAGCAAAGTGTAAATGAGAAATTCAATTTTTTTAAAAGGGAACAGTTTTCCATAATTGAAAACAGGCTGTGCCCCCGTGGCCCCCATGGGTTCGGCGGCCCTGCTACGTCCGAGTTACTGCTATATTTTTTGATGGAAATTGTGTTTCCTAATGAAACATTCAAAAAGGCACATTCATTAGAAAAGTATTTACCAATACAACAAATGATTCTAGACATTATAGACATTAATTACAAAATGACACCGATTATGAATTATTTCATGAGAGTAAAAAATAAAACTTGTGGCAGTATGAACCGCTGAGTGAGATGGAACCTTTTCGCAGATTGAATCTTACACTTCAAGTTGGATGATCATACTCTGCTCTGTCACATGTTAGAAAAATACGAAAACATGGTTGATGTAGATTCAGCTGATAAATAATTAATAATATGCGGACAACACGATGCTGCACGTATAACTGGAGTAAAAATAACAAAATAACTTCTTTAAATAGAGCAAATTTGATGTCACCAACACTGTATAAGTTTTTTAACAATATGTTAAACGGAACTTATTAAACAACTGGGGAATAATAATGAATAACAACAACATGCATTGTTGAGAACAGAAATGTGGAAATTAATAATAATGGGGCAGTGGAATTGAAACAAACAAAAATATGTATCTGGTCTAACAAAACGTCTACCTGAAGGTTTAGTATGGAACCCTTCCACATGAGAGCATATTGGATTTGTAGACCTTGGGACCTTGGCACTGACTGTGAACATTGAGAACAGCAGGATAACAAAATCAAAGATCACGTTGCAACAGGTATCCTGCAGTTTTGTTTCAAGAGGCTTTTTCATCTCTTTGAGTACCCCTGTGCATATCTACTTATTAAATCACTGAAGGTAGATAAGTTAAATCGATTACTATGGCTTGGTATTAGCATGATCCAACAAGAAAATTCTGATGACATATTAGTATGTTGTTATGAGGAGACTTTAGTGCCTCCTCCCACATTAAGTACTAAATCCATCATTTGCATAACAGATTCCTTAGCTCGTTTTAAAGCTCAGCCAGCACTATCAGCAATTTTATCTTCTACCAGATTGTTAACAACTTGAACGTGTTGTGCAAGCTGTGTATCTTCAGTGAAAAAGTTTTTTTTACGTCCATGTTTATACCATAACCTGACAAGCAAATATGTTTCAATATCTTTATACCAAGTAAAATGGTTAACATAACGAAGTTGTAAATTTTGTGTAAATGAGGCAAACGTTATATTTTGATGATTAAATTGGTTAAAAGAAATTTGTTTGTTAATTGAAGAGAAGTTTTTAAATATATTAGTGACTTCTTGTATGGGCAAATATATTATTTCGTCATCAAAATAATCGTTGAAACTCAATTTTCTCCGAAGTACTTCTTCTACAATTGACTTGGCAAGAACAAGATCAAAACCCTTTGAAAGTCCTTCATAATGAAACAAATTACCAGGTGTTACTAAAGCTTATATAGGTGTAATTTCCCTCGCCTCGGTGACCAACATAAATAATAAGGAACTGATTGTTTAAGTTTATTTCTTTTCACTTCTCCTTTTACGATACTGGACATCTTAGATTCCTTTAATTACCATGGTGTTTATATATAATACATAAACAATAAAACGTGACTCCAAGGTAGAGGAAGATGTAAAAGTTTTACACAGCCTAGATGATATTAGTAAATAAAATGTAATGGGTAACTACAGGAAATTAATTCTAAATTATCATCAAACTAGTTTCATATCTTCTTCAGTGATGATATAGAATGAACGACAAGAAAAGCGATGTACAGAATTTCGAAAAGTTTAAAGTAATTAAATATTTATTGGAAACAAAAGTCTTAACAATTTATAAATATAAATACATTTATTTGGTATTAATTCCCTTTTCTTATAAATCCAATATTGTAAGGCTTTTAAACCAAGGTCATGTGGGATTCTGGTATAGGGGGATTCAATGTCGCACGAAAATAAATTAAACAAAAGACCACATTTCAAAATCAAGAAATTGATACAAACATTGCATTTGGTCGAAGCACGTTAGTACTTGTATGAAGGATAATAAACAATAACCATATTTTTATATATATTATAGAACGTTCTTAAGGTATTTCTCCATACCATGATCAAGGTTCAACTTAAGATTTCTAAAAACGTTACAAAAAGCTCGCGCCAATGTTTAGTCAGAGATATACCTGAATAGAGAAAGTTGGGTTTGTAGCTTGATTTTAGATCTGCAGGTATATGCTGGGAAAGATATTTAACCATTGCGCTCTTCAAGTGTAATCCTTAACCTAGTTTCCATCACCGTTATCAAAGCGCTCAATCCTTTGTACTTCAGATTCGTGTCCAGACCCATCCTTCAAGTTGGCTGCGGAAAATCGCGCGTTTCTACTCCCGAGTATATATCCTCCCTAAAAATACTGACAATGAAAAGTTAGTTATATCTGTAAACTGTAATTTATTTATAATGGCTAATCGGATTTACCACTATCATCAAAAATTGTAATAGCTAAATTAAGCAATTTAGTATTGGATTGCTACAAATATCTGCATCACCGTATTAAAGAACATTTATATGCTTGTCTTGACTTAGTGGTAATACTGCAATGTTCATATAATATAGACTGTCAAAGAGTGCTTTCCAAAGAGGAGTGTAGAAAAAGCAGAAAAGAGATCATTTAACCTACATAAATAATAATAACAACTTCAAACACGATACTTACCTAAATGCTCGTAAGAGATATAGACTGATAATTGAAGTAATGATACCTCCAGGAACACTTGGATATAGGTAAGTAACCTTTTTCATTTTAATAAACCAACCAGTAATTGCTGATCTCAGGAATGCTGAAAAACACGTTAAACAATATGAGTTTTACATAAATTGCTGACAAATCCAATTTTTATCCTCTATCAGCAAACGTTTTCTCCATTGCAATATGTTTTCATGAAAACTACTAATATACAATATGCTTTCATGGTAACAACAAATGTACAAAATGTTTTCATGGTAACTACCAAGTACGATATGTTTTCATGGTAACTACCAACATACAATATGTTTTCATGAAACCTACCAATATACAATATGTTTTCGTGGTAACTACCAATGTACAATATGTTTTCATGAAAACTACCAATGTACAAAATGTTATCGTGGTAACTACCAATGTTCAATATGTTTCCATGATAACTACCCACAATGTACAATGTGTTTTCATGGTAACTACCAACGCTTTCTGTTATGAAACATTCATGTACTCCTAAATTCTGTATATTTTAAAAATTACTTCACAATAAAGACTTTCAAGCTGGAATTTTCAACAACAAAAAAATTATAATCCTAAAGTTGATATTCCAAAGGAGTATTTTTCTGCTTTTAGAAATATGAAAATTAATATACTTTATAGTTGGAAAAAGTAGGATAAATATATTTTCGGAGTATTTTCCATATTATTTATTGTGTGTTAAGGTGGGAACCCCACTCAAAATTCATATTTTTTCAAAAATAAATTATGGTCTTCTTAGAAGCTATATTTACCGTAGAATCCGATTATGCCACTCGCAATGGGGGGAGGACGGAGTTTGTACTTCACTTTCTTCAGACTGGGAAGAAATAGGACGTTGAGTCGTCTAGACATAAAGAACACTAGAAACTAACAATGAACAGATATAGTGAGGCAAAAACAAAGAAATAATGCAAGAGCTAACGGCAGGGACTTTGAGGTGAAAAACAATGGGTGAGTAAAACTGCATAATAAGATAACCTTTACGTAAGATATTGTATAAGTTTCACTTTTTCAAAGTTTAAAGGTGTTTTTCTCAAAACAATAAATATTTAATTTCAAACAACGCTAACCACATCTGGTATCTACCAAGAATGGTATAACCTAATGATATGAAACTTGCATGCTTGCTATTCTTCATCCCGTGGATGATCTGAACTAAAAACATGCGCAATAGGTTTAACGGAAATATTGCATATATTAACAGGAAATGTGAGATTTGGGTCTAAAAAGGGAACAAAGTCCTCTGTATCTTCACGTAGAACATTATAAATCAAGTTCAGACATTAAATGTATCTATCTAAAGAAGCACACCAAGTTTCACGTTTTTAAGCCTATGTGGTTCTGCATATATATTTGAACAAAAAATCCATTGTTTTGGATATTGTATCTAATCAATTACGTATACAATTAATCTTTTATAACTTTCTTGCTGTTTTCACCTTACATCTTATTGTATGTAACAATGACGTCACAAAATGTGTTATAACTAAGTGGAACAGAAGTAAGCAAGTAAGTATCTGGAAATAATTTTCCATAAAGATTCTTCAAGGATTTTCTCATGGCTGCTTTATATGTAGGTATTATAGGTATGTAGTATTGCTTCGAATTTCAGTTTCATAAGCAACCTGGTTCCTGTATTCCATTGTATGGCAGATACCAGATGTGGCGACTCTTCCCTATGATAACAGATACGATCTAAGCTAGCATATTTAAAACACCTACCAAATGAAGAACAAAGACGTATTTCCGTTAGGCACAAACAACTGCGCGGGCTTTTTCATAAAATACCCTCGTCCTGTATTGCCCCTGTTACGTTTGTTATAACATTTAAGTTTACGTACTTGGTAGTGTGATTAATAAACGTATTTTGATCGGAATAACACAAAGAGCGGCCAACTCCGCGTCGACATGAACGACATGATACAAAATAAATGTTCTGATTGGTGGTACGTAAAATAATATCAACTGCACCTGAAAAACAAATTGATGTTAGTTTTTAACCCGATGCACAGCGTCCTCTGGAATTAATTAAATCGTTATTAATTTCTTTTCATTTTTGATCGTTCTAGGGGGTTAATTAGTGGACATATAAGGAAAAATAAGTTATGTAAAAGCTGATGAGACCTAACAGGGTTAATCCTTTATTGCATTAGCATACCTCCTGGTTATGTTAAACTTTCCATTGGAAACGTTTATATTTTTATGAGGAAGCAGGTGGTCTTATCAATTTTTACAAAATTTATTTTGCGTTATATTTCTAATAATCAACTCCTTGGAAACAGCAGATACCAAAGATGTGAACAACGACTTTATTCCTTTTCGGGACATTATACAGTAAAGATTAATCAACTTGATAAAGATGCGGGTAGACAGTAATCTTGGAATGTATAACCAGGTTTAACCCACCTCTCCGATATTTTTTAATTTCTCTGAAACGGCTGGGGGTCTTTGGTTAACATTTTCTAACTTACCCTTTTTATTATCTGGGAATATTTTTCTAAGGTTTTTGTGGAAAAATCTCATAGACTGGTGTATAGGTTGAAATATTTTTAATCTTAATATTGTGAAAACATAAAAGTTAGTGCATTTTTATATTAATATAGTTTTTCTACTTTCTCTTTTCTATATATATCCAAAAAGACGATAGTAAGGTCAATTATTATAAGGATTTCATTCGTAGTTCCATAATTGCCTCAATATTGAATATTCAAATATTGATGTGACTACGTCCCAGTTTTCATATAATTTACTAATATACCAATTTTTTTTAGAATTGCATTCCTGGTTGGGGAAAAAGTAGGGGGATAAATTTACTCTCCCCCCCCCTCCCCCCTCCCCTTAGTTGAAATAGCCCAGGCCAAGTACTGGCTATTTATGACTGATATTTTCAGGTAAGCTCTGTTCCTGGTTACTTTGATTGTTTTATTTTATTTCTTATAAATATGTTACAATTTCCAATTAAAAAAACACAGTGTGACAGATAGGTAAATGAGAGTGTTAGCGCAATCCTGGTCAAACTCTCATAAATGCTCATTAGTAATCCAAAAATGTCAAAGTCTCACTCCGCCAGTAATCGTTGACAATCTGCGTATGCGCCAAATCTCTAGGAAAATTCCCCATAACTAGGGAAATCCCTTATCTCCTGACGGCTCAACAAGAGCAACATGCTAAATAATGATGTCATTAGTCAAGTGACCAAAACCAGCGGTAACTGAGGGAGCTCTCCGTAAACTAGCGGTAACCGACGGCGATCAATATAAATATACATCAAATGTGCAGTAAACATGCTTGATCATCTGTCTACACATCGTACTCTCTTTCTTGAAACAGTGGAAAATTCGCAGTTAAAAAAACTTGCATTGGGGAAGAATCGGATTCTGACCCGTTCGATACACGGAGTTGGTAAAAATCTTATATTATATTTCCGATAACTTACAATCTGTAATAGCACTCCTAGAAACAGCGACTGTAATTATTTAGCTGGTAGATGCATCTAACTCAATGAAAGAAATTCAAAAAAGTGTAATTTACTATTAAGCTCAAATGAACAGCTTTCTGCTAATATCGGAGAAAATAATATTAAAAACAGCAAATTCGGAAAGCTTTTGGGCATACAAATCGATAGTAAACTTACTTTTGAAAATCATTTAAATAGTATTTGCAAAAAGACTCGTCAAAAATTACATGTCCTAGCAAGAGTATCACCATATATGAACACAGTGCAAAAAAGAACTGTAATGACAGCATTTATATAATTACAGTTTAGTATGTTGTCCACTGGTACGGATGTCCCATAGCAGAGCTATAAATAACCGCATAAATTAACTCCATGAAAGGTCATTAAGAATTGTGTATAACGATAAAAACTCTTCATTTTATGATCTACTGGAAAAATATAATTTCTGCTACAGTTTATCGGAGAAATCTTCAGATGTTTCTCATATAAATGTATAACGTCAAAAATGGTCTTGCCCCAGAAATAATGTCTGACGTTTTTCGTTTAACTCTAAGAATCTGAGAAATAGCTGAACGTTCGTTAGAGAATCCGCAAATACTGTACATTACGGCCCCAACTCTCTTACATTCTTATGTTCCCAAATTTGGGATAAATTAGCAAGTAATTATAAGAATTTGGTATACCTAAATATTTATAAGAGTAAGATAAAAACCCGGAAAATTGTAGACTGTCCTTGCAGATTATGCAAGACATATATTCCGCAGGTCGGTTTTGTATAATAAAAATATTTTGTTTTGTTTTGTTTTACTTTATTCACTGATTTTTTATTTATTTGTATATTTGATATTTACCAGTTGACGTAAATTATCTCTTTATATCTTTGTAAATTTGTTAACTTTTCAATAAATTAACAATAATAATAATTATGAACAACGCCGAGAAGAGAAGGAAGACTTGGATGTTAGACTTGAGTTTGCCTCAAAGTCAAATGGCGAGGATACGTCAAACTCTAGCTACACTCTATGAACATATCAAGACACTTTTCAGGGAACAAGGCGTTACAATAGCATCAATCCTGATGGCCATTGGAATGAATATTGGCACTATCGTTATAGCCGTTGAAAGTTCGTTGGGAATTGATAGAGGTGCTGCTGGTGCTTCAGATGCAGGTAGTACTCCACCAATATTAGATGTGAAAGATTTCATTGGATAAGATTGGTGTGATTGGTCAGCTATCATGCCATTTATAATAGGTATTACTATATTACTATAGTTTGTGTGATGGGCCGCTTGAAGAAGGCCGTTAGCTTTGTCGAAGAACATATCTGGATGTGATAGTGTTCATCGTTAGATTGGATTGATAGGTACTTGGTTGCTTGAAGAAGTGAAGAAAAAGCGTTAACACACTAAATCAAACGTTGACCTCTCTAAACACGATCCAACCACTAATTTTTAACGTACTCTTCAAAGATTGAATTATTGAACTGCCAGCGTCGTTTTTTAGACCTGATCGGAACAGAATCCGATTCGATCCGATCCGATTCCAATTTGATTTTAGGCGCTGTTTTATGTACCAAAGATACATGAAAATCAACCCAAAATACAATGAGAGGTATTTATCTGATATCTAGTGAACCTTAAAGCATAAAGAATTAGCGATGTTTTCACGAGCACCTGCTTGTGAACATAAGAGTAGATAGACGTATGCTCTGACGAAATAACCTAGCAAGTTTAAAGCCTTTTAGGTTATCCATTTGATGTCGGGGGTAATCCAAGGACAATAATTACGATCAACAATCGTTCAGTTCATCCTATAACCCTAATTACCATCATGACCAAAAATTGCACTACCAGTGTCAATGTACATCCACCTCTCACGAAATAATAATTTTGGGGTCTACACAATATGTCATACATAAGGTGTAATAACTTTGCTTGTTGTAACGAGTGTTGAACTTTTTGAATGTTTTATCGAGTGGTAGAGAAGCCTCGAGTTGCTTAGAAATACACTGATTTTGGTAACTCACAAAGTGGCATCAAGTGCTGATAGGATATACCCAACACTCAAGTCGCGCAGAAGATAGCAAAATTTAGTTGACATCGGTAATACATGAAGTAATCTTTGTTCCGTTACTCGCAGTTAGTTTATAAAAATGAGGATCGATTATAGGTTTCTTATCCTTCCTGTCAATAACATCTTATGCTACACACAGGTTAGGGAACGAGATTTTTATAAAGCTTCTTGTATTTAAATCGATCCTTGCTGTATGATAGTATTTAGTGTAATATCGCGCATTGGGGTTCTATTCGTATATACTCGTTATTTTAATAAATAAAACAAGCCCGTACTAACGTATACAAGTATAGATAATACATTCTTAGACCATCGAATTACAGGTAGGTCTAAGATTATTTTGTTCGGAATAACTATGACTCTGGACAATTTTCGTGTACTGAAGCTGGAAGGAACAGATAACGATAAGTCTAAGGATCCTCATCATGCTGCTACTGGACTCCCCGTTCTAGCCCGTATATATTTACTAGAAACGCTGAAAAATGCTATCGATATTAGAGGTCTTATTGTCTGGCTAAAATATGCAGATGATAACGCGGTAAAAATTAAAATATACAAGGAATATACACACCGAACCCGTTGCGTTTAAGGTACACAGCAAACCCATTGGTATGGTTTGAAACAGACGCAACAGCAACAAATTACCTACGTTGGAGTTTAACAGATAAGGACGGTAAAGATAAACATATCGATAATATCCTTTTACCGGTTATAATAAACTATATCGAGTTTGTATAATGATAAACTTTATCCGCACCTTGATGATACTAATATCCAACCAACTGCACCGCCAGATGAGTCACAAGTTTATCGTTTGAAAAAGATGGAACAGATAGTAGAATTTCTCAACAAAGAGTTCATCAAGCGGGAAGATTTGTATATTTATAATTTATAAGACTCGGTACTGGTGTTAGGATACTCGATGATAGTCTTATCACAACAAGTTCCATCCAGGAAGAGGTAGTATAGCCGCCTTAGCCAGCGGTATTGGAGCACTTGCTAGTACAGTACTTGGAAATGTATCCTTATGTCTGCCATTGATCACCACAATTACGAGACACCTAATCAAGCTATATAAGGCTAAGTCTAAGAAACATAAGAAGATCACAGTCTTAGCACAAATCAAGCTAGACAACATGCAAGATATGATTATCATTAACATGAATATGTTGACAGTCTCTGCGATGATGAGCAGATGTTACGGTATTAAGTAATATATTTTCACTGCTATTGATAATATTAAAGAGAAAGAACAGGAATCTAATTCAGAAAGGATATTCTATCATGTTAAATTGGCAATAGGAAACAAGGAAATGGATGTGGATATGGATGTGTTCAAAACTGTATTACGAAACTTGGAAACTGATGGAAAAATTGTAAATATAGGAAAAGGCTGTGAGGAATCTTTTCCAATTGTATACCCTGATCTAATTTTGATAGAAACCCCTGGTGCATATTTCAAGGATTCTGAAAATGTTAAAACAAATGTTATTGATAATTCAGAAGAAAGCATAAAATCAAATGCTAATACGTCGAATAATTTGGTAAAACCTGCCGTAAATGCGTATGGAAGTGTGGTATGTGTTTATGAACGGTTAATTGACCAGTTAAAGAATGAAATACTGTATTTAAAAAAGGAAAATAAAACGAATAATTTGTTAATAAAATCTGTAATTTCTTCAAAAATATCTTCAGCGATGGGACCAATCAACCATGACTATTTAAAGACCTCCACTGTCATGGATCAAAATATACAACACGGAAATAATAATTAATGGTAGTAATGAAGATTTTCTTACTCCCTAGCGATCAAAACCTTTTACAAAATACCAGAAAGCTGATAAGCTTGCACAATAAAACCCGTTAATTACAGTTAGAAAATTGTTTTACAAATCTGGCATTCCCAAGCAACGAGTTGAGTAATAAGATTAATTATGACGATGATATAAAATATCAAAATAATAGGCAAGCAAACAATAAGGAAACTCAAAAAGTACATATGCTTCTGTCGCTGCTAAAGGTAAAACCATCACAACTTTTGGTGATAGTATGATAAGTAACATAAAGAGAAAATAATTTAACAAGCACATACGTGGTAATGCTTACATAAATCATTCAATGGTCCACGAGCAAAAGACGTGGATATATATGTACAACCAACACTACAGAATCAAACTCCAGACGTGGTAGTTATTAAATACACCCCTAAGCACTTGGTTTGACTTTCATCATGGAGTACCACAAGGTTCAGTTTAGGACCTTTACTCTTTTATATATAGATATATATAAATATAGGTGAGTTGATGTTTGACCTTTCAAAAAATGATATTTGCAATTTTGCATAAGTATGTGATATGGACATAAATAATGTGGTGTTAAATTGGGAACACGACTCTTGCAAGCAACTATCCGGTTTGAAATTAATGAAGATAAGTACCATTTCCTTATATCTGGTAATAGATACGAACATATTTATTTGGGCTAAGTAAGATTGCAAATAGTACTATTTGGGAAAGCAACAAAGAAGAACTACTTGCAATTACTAAAGATAAACATTTGACATTTAAAGATTATGTTTCTAATTTATGTTTAAAAACCGGTCGTAAAATAACTGCTTTATCAAGTTTATCCAAAAAAAGAATACTCTTTAAATCTTTTATCGAATCGCAATTTGCATATTGTCCTCTGATATAGATGTTTTACGATAGAACGTTGAATCCAAAAATTAAACATCTTCATGAAAGGGCCCTAGGTAGAGTTTATAAAGATTACGAATCTGCATTTAACGAATTACTGGAATGGGATGGTTCTGTTACAATACACCACAGAAACCTACAATTATTAGCTATTGAAATCTATCAAATAAGAAATAATCTTTCACCAAGCTTGATGTCGGATATTTTTAACATTATAATTTATCAAGGCCCCATATAAAGGTCACAGGCAGATTATTCAATACCTCATGTGAATACTGTTCACAAGGGCCAAGATTCTTTGAAATACATTGGTCCAATAGCATGGAATTTGCTGACAGATAATATTAAACAGGATTTGATACCGCAACATTGTCAAGATCGATAGCATATATATCAGTAAGCTACTTGTTTACCACTGAAATCTTTACATTGAACTAAGGTTTTACCAAATTAAAACTGTGACATTCTTTATTGTACACATTTTAGAGTCCAACTCCATAAACACTTTGTACAGCTCCGGAAATATGAACAACATGGAAAATTACATTAAAAGGAAGCATAAAATGGGAAAGTTGGCTGAAAAATGCTTATGTACATACCATTTGAAATCTGGCCCTGGATGTTCTTCGAACAACATTGTACCTTCTTCGTATAAAGGAATTTTCAGTTATGGTTCATATGAAAGATGACCCGATCCAGGTCTTAGTGCAAACTTCTCACTGTTTTCTTGTAACCATAATTATGCGACAAATGGATTGATAGGTTCGCTCGTGCATTTTTACATATTTGATGTATATTTATATTGATCGCTGTCGATTACCGCTAGTCTTCAGAGAGCTCCGTCGGTTAAAGGCGGATGTTTGTCGGATATCTGTCGTTATAATCGGATGTCTGTCGGTTAGCACAGGTTTTGGTTGCGTGACTGATGACGTCATGATTTGGCGCATTATGCACTTGTTGAACCATCAAGCGATAGAGATTAGGCTCATACGCAGAATATCCACTGGTTTTGGTCACATGACTCATAACGTCAGAAATTTAGGTGGTTCCCCTACAGATTCGGCACAGGCTTAGAACGAGTTGAATTACTGGCGCAGTGGGACTTTGACATTTTTGGAGAACTCTTGAGCATATATGAGAGTCTGACCAGGATTGGGCCAAAACTCGAATTTTCCTATCTCTGTTTGGAGAATGACAACATCAATGTCTGATAAAAGAGTCAAAACAAACAACGCAGAGAAAACCGTTGAAAATAAACACGTCTAGCACAGTGTTTACTGATAAAACACATTTCTCAAGTATCATATAACACCAATTAGTGTGGTTTTGATTATGTCTACAAATTAAGACACTACAATCCTGAAACAGAACATTTTGCTGTTTTTTTTTGGTTTTCGGCCCCATTTCTGTCTTGCCTCTTTTTTTAAATTGATTTATATATTTTATAACGTTACCAATTACGAAAAAGGGATAAATTAAGAGATAAGGGAGTCAATCACATGTCCACCCGTATTAAATAAACAAGACGACTTTAATTCGAAAGTACTTGAATTGTGTGAAAAATAAAATAAAAATATTTTCAGAGTAGTTATTTGTGAAAACTTTCCATTCTCTTGTGACATACTAATCTTGGATATATTGGCACGTTTTGGCAAGTAATTATGACCAAGGTTATAGTTCTACTTATTTCACACCAAAATAAATATATACTTGACGATAAATGAAAGTTACCTACCATGATGATGAAAAGTAACAACAAAAGCATGAACTTTCGAACTGTCCTCGTGCTCATCACGTGTGACATATCCGGACCGCGCTATGATTACATATAAATAAGACATAATATAATGATCAGGTTATATATTGAATATTGATACAGTTTTTAGTTTGTAAATAGGGCCTCATAAATGTAAACTGTTTCTTTACCACTTTAATTCATAATGGCCCCGGAAAGATAATCAAATCATTAGTCATTTCTTTGTTATTCTGCTTCTTCCTCGGGGTTAATTATTGGAAATATATACCGTAAATCCTCGAATAAACGCCCAGCCTTAAATAAACGCCCATGTTCAAAATTGAAAAGTTTAATAAACGCCCCCTTAAATAAACGCCCCCTCATATAAACGCCCCCCCCAAAAAAAAGGAAGTTTTGCATATTAAAGCATATACACAGGGAACATCCTATAATATTTAATAACGAGATGCTCCTCACTGATGAGGATGATATTGATGTATTTTCTTACTTTATCTCATCTTAGTTTTTTTATAAATCGTAGAAAAGATCGCCGTTTCCTGAATGTAACATTTTATTTTTATTTTCCTTATACCAAATTAAGATTAAATTTAATAAATGCCCCCTTAAATAAACGCCCACCTTGAATGAACGCCCACGTAAAATATCCAATAATAAAATAAACGCCCATGGAGTTTATGCGAGGATTTACGGTATGTTAAATTAAGATTTTTGTTAAAGCTGATGAATTAATTTTCCCCGGTACTTATGTGAAATAAATTTGTTAACACGTACTACGCGATTTTCTGAGAAAATTGTTTTGTTTCACTTGACTAATCAAATGCATCACATTATATTGAATAGGGACCCAAAAACTATACTATCTACACATTGCTAGAACATAATTGCAATTTTATTCCGTATCCTTTAAAATAATATTTTATTTTAGCATTGTTTTACCTTTCCCGGAATTAAAAAAAAATTGAACTTGATTTTGTGAGATGGTACAAACTATGGTATCACCATCATCTAAATAAATGCCTTTTTTACAACGATCCGTAGAAAGGTTGTTTGGGCTATTGTATACAATCTACACAATTCTATAATGACACTAAGCCTCATTTCTATGAAAATTGTTAAAATACTTAAATACTTTTTCTAGCAATATGGTATTATTTTAAGATCTTGAACACAAATTCAAGCGTTGATGGAGAAATCGATTCTGAAATCCGTAATTTATAAAATAAAAAGCAAAATAAAATATTGAGTGACGTCATGAAAAATAATTTCGAGAAAATTCTATTACTACGATAAGTTACTACTTACCTTTGTAAAAACTTCTTCAAGTGCGCGGCATTCACTGAGCCAGCCGTATGTCATATACGCTAATGGATAAACCACTCCCATGACGGCTAGTCCCTATATTGTATATAAGGTATAAATTATTATTTGTATTTATTTATATATTTACATATTTATTTATTTATTTATTTATTTATTTATTTAT
>JANTOQ010185924.1:0-11487 GCA_027564595.1 Bythotiara depressa | reverse complement strand
TATTTGCTGTCGCTATTCTCTCTGTATTTGCTGTCGCTATTCTCTCTGTATTTGCTGTCGCTATTCTCTCTGTATTTGCTGTCGCTATTCTCTCTGTATTTGCTGTCGCTATTCTCTCTGTATTTGCTGTCGCTATTCTCTCTGTATTTGCTGTCGCTATTCTCTCTGTATTTGCTGTCGCTATTCTCTCTGTATTGTCCAATTAGTGGAAAATCTATAGAAATAATCTTTTTTTCATGGTCAACATTATGTAATAGTGATACTGTTTTATGTATAAGTATAGCAGCTACAGAAACATGCCCAACACAATAAAGGATTGAAATAACAATTTTTATCATAATTTAATTTCGCATTCTCCTCAAAATATTCATTATCATCGTTAAGATCTTATTGCTGCATTTTCTTTCTTGCAGGAAAGCTTTAACTAAATCTGCTTTCTGGTTGGTAACAAATATTTAAAACGCACACAGTTTATCTTTCACAACATGTTTTTATTGTCACTTTAAATTTTTGTTATTTTGCATGTTTGTCATGAACTAATGATCCACTACCTGTTGTCAAAACCTTTGCTATTTAATAAACTCAGCAAAAGAGATGCTAAAAAATCTTAGAAAATATCAAATCAATTTGATTTTTCTATAATTTTAAACTTGTATCTTCATTAATAATTAATTGCTTTTAACATAAATAGACATCTTTCTGCTTAAAAGTTAACTTTTAGGGAAAATATTTTTTAAACACATGTTTACCTTAAGAGATTGATACACACAATTATGCACAGAAGAAATGCTACATTTTAATCTGCCTGAAAATCTAGATGCAAACAATAAAGTTACAATTTCTCTGTCTTGACACTTTCTGATTTAAAATACAAAGACAAATTTTTTTAAATCATGACAGACAGAGCTATTCTTGAACTTTAGGTGGGAATGTCTTGAAGGTCTATGACCTGACAACAAATTATATCTGTATGCTAATCAGAGATTACCTTTGTTGGTCACAAATGTTTTAACATCGGAAATCTGAAGCAAATAAAATCATGGTAAAATAAGCAATCTTCATTCATGGCATTGTTTTCATCAATTGTTTTTAATTCGGAAATTAATGAAAATATATCCTTGAACAGATGGGTAACATTATAATGTCTGCTTTGTTTGTTTAGGTATTTAATATTCCTTTGTTCAAATGTATAACTCTAAGATGTCAACAAAGGTATTCTATTGTTCTAAGACTGGAGTTTGGTGTACTATTAAGTAGTAGATACTAAGTAGCTGATAAACAACTTTGTTTATACATCATTGCTAACTGATGATGAAGCAAAGAGACTTACTGAGCTTCCACCAAATAGATCTTCTTTAACAATTTGTGAATAAACAATTTGCTGGAACTGTGGATAGTTGTCATTAATATCTGTGATGATGATTCGTACAGATGTGAACGATGACAGGGATGGACTTCCATGATCAAATCCCTAATAAAAATAACAGTTATAATAAAAAACATTTACTTCTTCTTTTCCCAAATTATATTATCTAATATATAATATGTAAACAAAATGAAGAGGAGTTTTAATAAGTAGTGGAAAAATGCTTGCCAAAGCTTTTATACCAGCCAAGGAGTATTAGGCAGTATTAAAGTCTAATAAATTCTTCTGAGCACGAAAAAACAAATTGAAGTGGGAGATAGCATTCCGTCTCAAACTTGTTAAATTAAAAATCTTTATGTTTAATGTCGATTTAAGTACCATGTAATACCTAATGACAAAGGAAAAAATGTGAACAGTCTGTAGAAGCGACAAGAATCCATCTGTACCTCACTGTGATAACAATTGTGCTAACTTCAAACAACAAATGGAATGTTGTTTATTCAGTTAATTTGTCTCTCATGTCATGCAGACTTAGCAGACTTTACTGATTTTAGAAATGCAGAAAAACCTTTTTATCAACAACAACTGGTTACAAGTAAAGGTTATGTTAGTATAGGATTAATATAAAATAATTATAATTTAAATATATATATAAAATATCACATCTTGAAGATTATTAAGAAGTATTAAAATAAAACTTCATACCTTCACTTTAAGCACAACCTCTTCAACAGTTTCTCTATCTAGTGATTTAATTGAAAATATATCTCCTGTTGACTTAGAAATTGAAAACAGTTGACCTAAAGATACAAAAGAAAATAATATTAATATGTAAAACAGTATTTTAGACTAACAGAAAATTTATACTGATTAACAAAAAAGCATTTGTACTGATTATCACAATTGTACAATTGCAATGTAATTTAGGGTTAAATGTTTTCCACAGATTGAATAAAAATTTAGTACTTTTAATAACATAAAAAAGATGCATCAAGTCTAGTAAGCCCAAAAAAATGGGCTTTTATATATTAATTTCACACAGAAAGCAGAGAAGCTGAGAATGAATTTCCTTCTTCACATTATACATCTAAAGATGCAAAAGAATATTCTCCTATTTCTAATATGATTTCAGGTTAAATAATAATTTGTACTATTCATCATATGCATTTTTAGGATTGAATGTCAAGTGTTTTCCCTAACTCACATTACTGCTCTTACATAATGATTAAATAATAATATAGCAAAATTATACATCATTACACCCTTACATTAGTTATGGAAGACATACTGAGTAATGAAAGGGAATGTCTTACTAATTGTTTCAGCAATTGCGTATTCCACTTGTCCATTCAAACCAAAATCTTGGTCCATGGCAGAAACACTTCCAACATATGTTAATATGCTTGCATTCTCAGACATTGAGAATTCATACAACTTTGAAGTAAATAATGGATATTCATCATTAACATCAGTAATGTTGAATTTAATTGTAGTAACACCTTGACGTGGTGGTGAACCATCATCTTGTGCTGTTAATATCATAGTTATGATATCTTCATTTTGTTCTCGGTCAAGTTTTCCAACTGTGAGAATTTGTCCCTGTATTAAATAAAATCAAGTTGGCTAACAACATGAATGACAAAACATAATATCATCAACAATAACATGTACTTCATTCTACCAGGGACCAGTGCAGAAAATATTCAATGTTTATGCTAAAATGCCTGCCTTTGCTGCAAGTGTTGTCAGCTCTTATCAAAAATGTAAACATGATGTCATATAATAAAATATTCGCTTGAAACCTGAAACAACCTTTATCAGCAGCTTATAATATTATCTTGATTATAACAATATAAATGTAGAGCAACGGCAAGTGACTATAGCTCTTGAAAAATGAACAATCAGACAAGGCTAATTTGTTATAAAATGGAACGTTCTGGGATATTCATCTTGTCAATTTGACAGTACGGTGTGAAGGACAGACATCCTCTTTGTTCAATCCATAAGTCATGTTTATGTGTTTGTATGTGAAAGCAATGGAAGTAATGCAATAAAAAAATGTGTTCCTGTGCTATGGTTTTATGTGCGTTTGTGCAGCTCTCAGAGAATGGTTTTATGTGTGTTTGTACAGCTCTCAGAGCCAAAAGCTTAAAAGAACTTACATAAATTATGGATGAAAGGAATGAAATGCTTTTGTTCATAAAATATTCTTTGACAACATATATTGATAATGAAAGCCTTTTGTCACTATCCCATGCATCAGATGACAACTAATTTTTTTAAATTAGTTCAAATGCTTGCAAAAAACTATTCTCAAGAATATGATTGTACTATCGAAACTATAGTTTTTGAATGTAATTGAAGACATAAAATCATGTATTCAGAATCAAAATAACTGCCAGGTAGTAAACGGTATACCAGGGAAACAGAGCTGAGGTGTACAGAGAAGAGATGAAATATTTCTTATATGAACTTATGTATGAATGGAGGTAACAGATTAGTAGGTCTAAACAAATTTATATAGAGGTATACTCACAGTTGATATATTAACTGTAAATAATGGAATTAGTCCACCAACTAAAAAGTAACTGATATGCCCATTCCTTCCCTTATCATTCTCTGTGGCTGTAATCAAAGCAACTTCATATCCAACAGTCACATTCTCCATAACATACACATCATAGCTAGACTCATTGAACTTTGGACTGTTGTTGTTTACATCGATAACGGCAATACTACACTGGATACTACTTGAGAGAGAGACAATACCTCTGTCATGTACATATACAGTAAAGTTAATGTACCGTGACACATATGCTTGAAAATCGCCCTGCTTCAAAATCAAACCTCTTTCAGAATTGATAGATAATAGGTTCACCACATTTCTGCTTAAGGAATAATAGACGTCACCATTTCTCCCAATGTCTACATCAGTTCCAAACACTGTCAGAATAATTGTACCATCTGGTGTGCTCTCAACAACATTTGCTAAACAAGCCTGGTTTGTGAATGTAGGAGCATTGTCATTAGAATCCATAATCTGAATGGTGACTGTCAACCCATCCACCTTAGTCTGTAGACCAGCAGAATCTGATGCCTGCACTGTAATGGTGTAAGCAGATAATAACTCTCTATCTAAGGCAGTAGCTAATGTTACAACACCAGTACTGGAGTTGATTAGAAATATACCATGACTGGATAAGGAAGTTATATTATAGGTTAATGTATCCTGGATGTCTTTGTCTTTTCCATGTGCAACAAATAAAACAGAACCAATGGTAATATTTTCATACAATGATAAAGAAATAAATGATGGATTAAAGTATGGTTTATAATCAACAATATCTGATACTATCACATTCACTGTCGCAGTGCTTTGTCTTGAAGGAGATCCACCATCTGTTGCTATCACAATCAAAACATGTGATGATATTGTTTCTCTGTCCAGACTTCTTCTTAGTTTAATTCCCCCTAAAATGGAAGAAAAACACACCAAAAAAATTTTTTATGAAGATCCAGTTCCTTTACAATAAATCATAGGAACAGATCTCTCACAACTCTCACAACTCTCACAATGCACATGTTGCAACCCTCCTTGTGGATGATATTTCCTCTTGGGAGTTATCTGGTTGAGGGGAAGTTCTTAATACACTTTTAAAGCCAATTAGAAACATTCTTAGTTCAAATAAGGTGTGAAATAACAATCAGAGAATGTTAATTATGTTAACAGTATGAAGGAGCTTTCCTGGCTGAAAATCCTTAATAAGACATTTGATGCAGATGTTATGAAGAACAAAAGGACACTTGATACAGATGTTATGGAGAACAAAAAGAAACTGGCTTTTAAGGAGAATGTAAATGATAGAATACTTCCAACCATTAAATGTACAAGGAATGACAAACCTTTCTTTGCATTGATTTCAAATTGTCCAAAATTATCTATGAATGAATATGAAACAACGCCATTTGTGCCATCATCTTTGTCAGTAGCTGTGATAGAGTAAATGAAAGAACCAACAGGTAATCCCTCACTAACACTTATATTATATGATGTAGAATTAAACACAGGAGAATTATCATTGATGTCATTCACTGAAACTGTAACATTTGCCAATGAAAATAGACCTCCTATGTCTTCCACACGAACAGAAAATATATAAGTAACCTTTGTTTCACGATCAAAGATAATTTTCGATGAAAGCACAGCAGTTTCAGAGTTGATACTAAAATAAGTGCTTTCTTCACCCGTTAAAAGGTAGTGCATGGAGATTCGGTTATCTGTATCAGCATCGTGTGCTTCAATCTTTTTAAGTAAGTTGACAGTTGTTTTAATTGGTTGACCTTCAAGGATTTGTCCTGTGTAATAATGAGATGTGAACATAGGTGCATTATCATTGACATCATCTACTATGATAACGACATTCACACTTGTCTAAACAGAATACAAAATATACAAACATATTTTTATGTGTTTATTAAAGATTAGTTCTTAATAGAATTTTTGTTAATTCTTCAGTTATAGAAAACAGTAGATAGTCTAATAAAGGGTGGGAAAACAGTTTCATCAATCATACTGTATGCATTACTACTTTTACTAGCCAACACTATGTATCGTTACATTTTACATACATTACTACTTTTGATAACAAAAAAATATTTTTGATAATTGGCACAAATAAATAAGAAAATACACAAGCTATATTGGTGACATGGATATGATGGAGCACATTAATATATTCAATTAACATATTTATTGGACATGTTAGTGTATATCTTTTCCATTTATTGACTGGTGGTCTTCCAAATAAATAATAACTACATGTCTTCCTTGATGAACAAAAATTAACTTCAACAAACATTATTCTAGATTGTATTGAACTATATACCCTGCCAATCTGAATCTAGAAAAATCTTTATATTTATCATTAAATAATGTGTCACTTTAGAGATTCTTCTTGATATAATGGAGGTTGGTTTATTTTGTTTCTTCCACATATCCTGGCAGCATTATAGGACAGTGATATAACTTTGGAAAATCTGGTATACTAATTCCACATCTTTACTGGTGAGGAAATAATGTTGACTGCAGATTTACCATTAGATATTCAGTGGAACCGATGGGTATGAAATTGATAATTCATCATAAGTTTTTTGGGAGCTAAGTCTCAACTAGATAGAGAAGATTTGTTAAAGAGGTCAACAAATTATAGCTGAGTGGATATAAGTTGAAAGAATGGTCCAGTGATTGAAAAAATTACAGAGTATGGGATGCTATAATTCAGGTCAACATTTTGGGTTCCATCAATGCTTGGTAAATACTCAAAATCCTATAATAAAAGCTGATATCGTTTATAATAAAAGGACCATGTACACAAGCTGATGTTGTTTATAATAAAAGGACCATATACACAAGCTGATGTCATTTATATTCTAATAAAATATAAGCCACACATTTAACATTACTTCATCATATTTGATAAAAAGTAAAGAATCATGTTTGAGGATATGTTTTCTGTATTCTGAGAACTTTTATCTACTAATTAACTGTTTTCCTGGGCAATTTGGGGATAAATCGCCCGAGGTTTATACAAATTTGATAGAGCTTGCGAGGGCAATTTTTATCAACCAAGGGCGATTTAGACCCGGATTTGCCCAGGAAAACTGTTAATTAGTAAATTAGTACCTGATGGCATGCTTCGTCAAATTATGTATAAACCTCATTTGATTTTACCTTATCGTGCAAACAAGCCCTTATCCAACGACGTGATAACATTCGAATTTCGAATTCGAATTCGAAACCATTAATCAAAACATTCCAAACATTCCAGCAAACAAAGTAAAAACAAAAGAATTTTGAGCAAGAATCGGTCTATTGTTTCAACCTTAAACAAGTTCAAAACAACTTAAGTAAGATAAACAAATAAACAGTATGCATACAACACAAGAGCTTCAGTGTTTCAATGAGTTTCAATGAGTCCTTGCATTAGTCCCTTTTCTACTTTCCTCCTTAGAAACTTTTATTTGAATAATGTTCTGATATCGTACGAACTTGAGCTTTCTGTCAAGTAGTTAAGACAAAATAGTTTCAATAAACTGGTTTTACAGAAACACTAAAAAATATCGAAAATATTGAAGTTCTCCACCTTATAAATGTTCTGCTCTCCATTATAGATGATATTTTAGTTTTTTAATCTTTTCTTTTTAACTACAAAGTAATCAAGGTGCGTTTACAATGTATTATGGTCAGACTATGCTTGATTGGCCGTTATTTCAAGCATCGTTTCTACTCTTTTGCAGGGATAATATTAATTACTGCGCCCATGTCTATGTTTTTCTTAGAATTGATGACGATGAACGGAAGATTAACTAACTGTGGCCTAAACTGAGCAGACAGATTCTGAAACATAACTAACATTTTCCCGCCGGGTAATTCGGAAATAAACAAACCAGCCACTTGGACAGTTTTAGCCCATCACAGTTACGCATTTAAGGTTTGTTCACATGATCAGGTACTAATGTCATAAATAACGCAGAATTATGCTACTTTGCGAAAGAGTATTTTGTTTAAAACCTTTTTTTTAAAGTTACATACAGTGTTCTGGTAATAAACCTTTGCAGTTGACATATATTTCTTGAAAAGCTTTCAGAAACTCTCTCTGTAGTAGATAAAGAAAATATATATAATAATAATAATGAGATAGGGCTCCATTAGCAAGGCTTTTTGCATCAGTTAACTTTTTCGTTTCGGTACCATGTAGTGGCACTCCTACTGTGCTGTCACATTATGACTAGATGTGTGTTTCTATATTCTATATTTCTAATTTAAAGTATAACATAATTTTTACTGGCTTTTTCATTCATTACCATGTCAAGAATTCACTTTCAACAAAAATAAAGTTAATTACTTTACCATCACTTTACTGTGAAAGCCGAAATATTGTGTAACTGAAGTGCAACAATTGTGACTTACATTATATCAGACAGACACAACATTTGAGGATTTGCTAAACATAAATCAGATATCAATATTCCTGAATAGCATCTGAAAAGATGACAAAAGACAATTTAAAGAATCCTGACTCGTTAAAAAATATAAACCGAAATTAAATAGATATTATGTATTATTATCTTATTTGTACAGCACAAATAAACGAATTATGATAAACCATGTTGTTGTAACAAACAACAATTAATTATGCATTAATTAATTACAAAAAAGCTGCAAAAACAACCATAATTAAAAAACCTATTCAAAAATGTTTTTCGTCAATACTTAATTTAATCTCGCAACATTAGACTTTCAATCATTTCATTTCTTCTTATAACTTGAAAAGCAAGAGTGAAACATTCTTGTTGATTTTTAACATAAGAAATTGCTTTTCGTTTACATATTGCCTTTACTTATAAGGAAATCATAAGTTATGTGTTTACTTCACATTTAATTTTTAGTCAATAAAAAAACACTTTACTTGATGTTCTACCGTCTTCATCAGAACCTTTACAAAAACCTTAATGTATTCCAATATAAAAAGAATTCAATCAAGTATAATATTATATGGCATAGTTATAACAATACATTTCCATTTTATGGATACCTCTATTACCTCTAACATAACATCCATGATCAACTGTGTTTATTTCTAATTATTGTGTTTGATACCTGCTTTATACTTTCTTACTGTCAGATAACCCATTTAAAAAATAAATTATTAAACAACATGAATTGGATGTGTAAATTAGAAGTTGGATATTCAAGAATAACATGCATTTGAAACTGTACTACTACTATTAAAAGATTAATTAAATATTAAAGAAGGATTCCATATAACCTTATAAAACAAATTACCTTTCTTGGTACATGATATTAAAAAACCCACAAATATACCTTTCTTGGCGCAGGATATCCAAAATCTTCTGCTTTTATTGTTAAAGTGTAACTGTTAATTGTTTCCCTGTCAATGTTTTTAACAGTCTTAATTTCTCCAGTTGAAATGTTGATCTTAAATGTGTTATTTACATTCCCACTGGTTATGTTGTACCAAACCCTGCCATTTTCTCCTGTATCTGCATCAACAGCTTTCACCACTGTAACTATTGTGCCTGGAGTAATGTCTTCTTGAATATTTGCTGTATAAACATTTTCAGTAAATACAGGGTCATTATCATTTATGTCACCAATGAAAATTTGAACTAACACCTATAAGAGAAAATATATAAAAATTAAATTTTCACTACCTGTCATAGATAATTAACCTGATAGAGGTATTGTCTGAGTAGACAAAACATTTCCTCCTCGTCCAAAACATTAATTTCCATAAAACAAAAACATGAGAAAAACCAGAAATACCTAGCTGCATCAGACTGTCTATGCTAGGAATAACTTTGGTTATGTGTTCTTGCCTTTTAAACTAAGCTTGATTTTTTGGAGGTAGAAAATTGCCAACAAAAAGAAAATCTACCCTATTACTGGCAATACAAATCCCCACAGGTGCTTTTTAAGGGAAGAAAATTACATTATTTTGAACCCAGACAATTATGATAAAATATTAATGAGCTCATAAAAATTAAAAATGTTTTTCACTCTTTTCACAATGACTTCATATTCTCCTCAGCAGGAAGGAAGCCGTTTTATTAAATCTATCATGTGAGAAATTATTATTCCAACATAAAAACAACTTTTTTGAATAGGACAAAAATAAAATCTGTAAGAAAGACATATGCAATAAAACAGATGTATTGTCTCAAATAAGTGATAAACTTTTATATACAATGAAAACATTTATTTACTGACAAAATAATCTTTAATGGAACATAAACAAAATAATATTTAATGGAAGATTATTGGCATTTGTCAACTCAGTATGGAACTAATAATGATTGATATACACGGTGCAACAAATAGGCATACTTGCGTACTTATGTATGCTTGTCCATATATATTTGCAATAAACGTACTAAACTTGTTTCAAATCATACGAAGATGTACGGCACAGATTGAATCAGTGTGTACAGGACTTAAGGTCTGGAACATTTGATGTACGCCACTCGCATCTTCATTTTTATGCAAATACTTTTTATTCTCTCTGGTTGTCCATCTTTGTTTTATTCTGAAAATCTTTATTTTCTTTACTACAATTCTACGGAACAGTTTAGATAGCATTTAAGACTTTATTTTAACAAGTGAGATATTCATGCCCGCTGGTACTGTGTACTGATGGAAATCAGACTTTAGTAATCATGATTTTATCAAAATGAGGCTTGATAACACGTTCCTTTCGCACATTTCAATCTTAATTACTAATCACAGGGTTGTCGCAGAATTTTCAATAATATTTCCCTGAGTTTTCCCTGAATTGTTCACGTTTTTCCCTGAGTTCGCGAGATATTTTTCCCTGGAGTTTCCCTAATTTTTAAGCAAAAACCTATTTTATGAGCAAACTTCACCATGACATATGCATCTACATCAAACTTGAATGTTGTGTAATACATGAACATTTTGTACATTACAAAGTTTCTTCCTACTTCTAACATCTCGAAAAAGAAAGAAATTGCTATAAATAACTAGTATAAAATCTTTACAACTAAAAAAATTCCCTGAGTTTTCCCTGAGTATGTAAAAACCATTCAGAAATTCCCTGAGTTTTCCAGGTTTTCCCTGAGTTTTCCTGGAAAACAGGGTCTTTCCAGGTTCTGGAGGCACATAAAATATTGAACTCTTTTTTATGTTTTTTCGGAGTAACTAAAGAAGATTTATGGTCTTTTGGAAAGAAAATTTATTGTCTATTCAAAAGGACTATATATCAACTAAATATCAAATGAAAAAAATAT
Source organism: Bythotiara depressa (assembly GCA_027564595.1). Taxonomy (NCBI): domain Eukaryota; kingdom Metazoa; phylum Cnidaria; class Hydrozoa; order Anthoathecata; family Bythotiaridae; genus Bythotiara; species Bythotiara depressa. Next base: position 293 of record JANTOQ010185924.1, on the reverse strand, counting down.
CCTGGAAATGAGATTGTTTTGTTCACATTAATGCAAGAAAAGAGAAGAGGTTTTACGTACGTTAGTTATTTAATGTAGTGTATTGGTTAATGCTCTCACCTTTGACTTAGCGACCCCGAGTTCGATTCCCGGCTGGAGCAAAAATTTATATCTTGTATAGAGGTTTACGGATGAGACGTTAATATCTAACTTGAACAAACAAACAAATGTTCCATTAAAAGACACCTTGGTAGTTGTTGTGCTGTTGTTTTACATTTGAGGTCCATTTTACTAGCATGGGTAAAACAATGGAT
>JANTOQ010185813.1:0-12541 GCA_027564595.1 Bythotiara depressa | reverse complement strand
GACCGGTGCATGGATGTATCTTCGGTACTTAATACACTGTTATCAATGACTTGCGACCGGTGCATGGATGTATCTTCGGTAGTTAATACACTGTTATCAATGACCTGCGATCGAAGGTATGATTGTACAGACACTTCCCGAATCAACTAAAAATTTCCGTTGGTTTTTATGAAAAACGGATTTCAGATTCATTTTTCTCGTCCAGAAATATGCCTGTGTGGAAAATTTCAGATCCCTGCGGTAAAAAGAAATCTTGTTTTGGATACGCCACCTCCACGGTCCACAGCCTACTTATATTCAAACTTGTCATGTTTCGCCTCGTTCAGATGCACCATCTTATTTTCAAATTAACTATAAAAAGTTATGTTCTTGCTGTATGGTTCTGAAATATTCAGTAGATATATTTAGGGACGAGGAATCTGAATTTGAAATCCGTTTTTTCATAAAACTAGAAAAATATTTCTTGTAACGTCATTTATCACGATTATGACGTCAATTCGGGAAGTGTTTATTACAAGCGTTTAAGAGTCTGCACTTAACCAAGTCACTCTGAAATAAAATTACCGTTCTTACGTGCGTTTGAATCTACAACGTTCGATCATTTAGGTTCTAGATTACATATACATGCCGCCACATCTACGTGTTACCTATTGCCAACCGAAGTAGTACTATACATCGTTGATAAACAAAATAAAGAAATACAGAAACGGAAAACGTAAAAGTATTTTTTATTTTATAATTATGAATTTGTCCATACGTAAAACATTGTAGTGCATTGTGATGAAAATAATTAAAGCAACATACATTTTTTTATCCAATTCTTCACTGATCGCGTTCACTTCACTAACCATTGGTAGAAGTTCCAAGACCTGCTCTTGTGCTTGTAATTGGTCTATAATTATTAATTAATTAATTAATTAATTAATTAACGAGGGTCAGTTAAAGAGGGTCAATTCATCGATAGCATAAATTCATCGATAGCATCAATCAATATTGATTATGGGCTTGCCTTGCCATAAAAAAAAATGACACGATTCGGGTGATTAACTTCAAGAGAATTATGAACTTTGTGATGACTTAGGACTAATAACAGAGAAGAATGGTTAGTGTGCATACGAGAGCTGTAGTGCAATTTTTATCAAGTAAAAAGTATTAACTTGGTTCTAGTGTTGGTACAAGATAAAAAACTAATTTTTCATTTATATACAGTACACCCTCAATATAATGACTCTGAAGGGAACGCGAAAAAAATTCGTTATATCGACATTTCGTTATTTCGAAAAAATATATTATATGTAGGCATTTTACTTGCTGGTGTTATGAAGAAACCATTCACGAATTATATTAGATAATAGTAAAAGATCGCAAAAATATAGCACACCAGTAAAATTTGTTATAGCGAGGATTTTTGTTTGACGGGATAAGAAAATTGGTTGGTAATAGCGAGAGTTTGTTATACTGAGGTTCGTTATACCGAGAATGTACTGTATCTAAAAAATATCAAGGAAAAAACTTTGATAGACAGTTATAGCAACAAAGTACTCTATCTCATAATTTTCAAGGATTACACCCTGGGATGAATTTTTGATTACCTTTTGATAATCCTGCTCCACCACCAGTGGAAAATCCTTTGGCTTGAGCTATCTCTTTGTTAGCATATTCCCAATCAACTTGATCCGGAGAGCCTTCTCCCATTTCCGTGTTGAGCGGGTTAATGAAAAAGTACATATGATTTGAACCTATAATATAGATTAATATTGTAACTCAAACCAAATTCTGTTAGTTAATATATACTACCATGGGCACATCATGGTCAAACAACGTCCTGATAACGTTGAAGAAAAGTTACAAATGTTGTTGTAACGTTGTTTCAAGGTAGTGTGACCATGATGAGCCTACTAGATATATAGCACCAAAAACAAGGAAGGAAACTGTTCCGCCAAGTTTTACTTCATTGTAAGATACCTTGATATTTATTTATTTACTTACGAAAAATATAGCAGAAGCTACATATATTAATGCAACAATTAACTAATTTATTTATAGACAATACAAGAGTGAGAAACTTTGTGTTTAATTCTAACGAAGAAGAAAATCAGTACGATTTTACGATAACATGTTTCGTTCTTCTGATTTTACGATAATATGTTTCGTTATCGTGGCTTAACGATTATTTTTTTCGTTGCTTTGATTTTACGATAACATGTTTCGTTCTTCTGATTTTACGATGACATTTCTCGTTACTTTGGTTTTACGATAACATATTTCGTTCTTCTGATTTTACGATGACATGTTTCGTTCTTCTGAACTAGTTATTTATCCATACATTTATTTTTATATTACAAACGAAAATAAACCTCACGACAAAAAAAACACAAAACAGTAATAGGCAACACATGACCCCTAAAAATATTACTTAAGCATTATCAAGGCAGAAAGTCAAGTCACCAGGGGGTGTTAGTATTTACGAAAATTTACCCTTTAATGCATAGTGTTCCCGGAAAGGAATAAAATAATTGGTCATTTCCTTGCTATTTTTTTACTTTTTCCGGGGGGGATAATTCTTGGAAATATAATGTTAAATAAATTTGGTAAAGGCTGATACGACACCCTAGTAACTCATAAAATTATAAAGGTTTCCAATGGGAAGTTTAATATAACCAGGAGGTATGCTTTAAAGAGTTAAAATCGAAGTAAATATTGGGAGATATATGTTGTTAAGAATTCTGTCAACGCATTAAGTATGGATATGTTGAAACAAAGTGAAAGTGATAGAAGCTGTCATTAATATTATATTGATTAAAACCAAAACTCAAGAACTGTAACACTAAAGTAGATTGTAACAAATTCAGAAATTAAAGTTATTTTTGGAGCGAGAAGATCATTTGGAGAAATCCTTGTAGATAAGTATATACTTTTTATTTATTTATTTGTATTTAGATAAGTATATACTTTTTATTGATTTATTTGTATTTAGATAAGTATATACTTTTTATTTATTTATTTGTATTTTTCTTTAATTGTCACAACGTAACCATGAATTTCAACTTTAGTAACTGAAAAGAAAATACGTACCTAAGTGACGTTGAAAGTATCCAAGAACATTTGTGGTGTTTTTGGAGAATTTAAAGAAAAACGAATTAAAGTCGATCTCCAAGTAAAGAATTGTATTCACTTATATGAAACTGCTTGTTGTATTTAAATTTGACTGTTTTTCTGTATTACAAAAATTATCATGTAAGCTCCTGTCTATACTTAATGGAGATATATTTCCTGACAAAGCTAATAAATGGAATATAAAAAAAAGCGTTTTCAGTACAAAGCATACAGTTAAATAAACTCTGTGGCGGAGAGTTGTAAACAGTTCATAGGAACGACACTACTATGACACGGAGCGCCATTGTAGCAGAAAGTATTACTAGTATTTTTTGGTGTGTTTAGTTAGTTAATCTTTCTCCTTGCCCTATTGTTTTTTATATACCTGAAAGTATTTGTGATAAGAATTAGAACAAAACAACAGTTTATTTGTATCACGTCAGAAGCTAATAATTAAATTGAAACGTTCTTTGTATTTAATTCATTTACAAAATCCAGATTTCTCTGATATTAACCTTTTAATGACTGTTGAACGAAATCATTACATCCCTGTTTCCAGGGGTTTATTTATTGATATAAAAGGGAAAACGAAGTTGATAAAAGATTATAAGACCTCCTGGTTTTCGTAAAATCATAATAAGTCAACAATATTCAGGGGGTAAGTCTAGGTACTAAAAAAACAAACCATCAAAACATTTCTTATGAGAAAATCAATATCAACAATGACATACCAAACAAAATTCGATCATGATGCTTCAATACTTGTTCACCAGTGATTGGAACTCCATTGATTTTGGTTTTTGCACCAGGACTAGCAGGCTTAAGGGTAACTTCTTTATTTTTGTGAGAAATGACAGCATGCTCACTGCTAATACTAAAAGTCCATAAAATAATGCTTTCAGTTTTTAGTTTAAATTTTCTTACTTTCAATATTTTTGCTGCTAAACATTGATAACATTTCAAACAAGCATTATAACTGTGTAAAACATACATAATTAACATAAATCAATTTTCGATACAAGAACTTGCATATAAATAAATAAATAAATAAATAAATAAATAAATAAATAAATAAATAAGCCAATTAGTGTAAATACTACAAAGTTTTACTTTTGTGTCAATTTTGTTATTTCAACTTTACATATGTGAAATTAATTATAATTTCTACACAGATAATTATCTGCATATTAATTAATACTAAAAGAAGCTAAAAGCAAAATTCATATTCATGTTACAAGTTATGGACTGATTTCAATATTAACCCTTTAATGCAAAGTGTCCCCTGGAAAGGAATAAAATCATTGGTCATTTCTTTGTGATTTTGCTTTTTCCAGGGGGTTAATTATTGGAACTATAATGTAAATTTACATAAAGTAAATTTGGTAAAAGCTGATAAGACCTCCTGGTTACTCATAAAATTATAAAGGTTTACAATGTGAAGTTTACTATAACCAGGAGGTATGGTTTTTATATTAAAGGGTTAAATACTGACTTTTCACTAACTAATTAATTAATTTTCTTTCATTAACACTCTACTACACATTTGAACAAATCATACAATATTAACATTCTCCTACACATTTGAACAAATCATACAATATTGATGCATTCTCTTGGCCGATCTAATCTATTGAATTTCAGATAAGCAAGGTTATAAACCAAACTAATCGGTGGGTGCTTTAAGCTGGATTGTATCATGCAATTATAGGGCAAACAGTAACGCAGATCGATCAGATCAGCCAAATGAATGTGCTGCATCTTTACCTCAAACCAGTCATGGCTATGTCAGGACTGGAATCCTTACGGCCAATCCTTATCTGACCTGAACAAGAAATACAGAGAAATAAAATTTTAGTAATTTACTAAATATGATCAGCAACAATAACAGTATTACATTTATTAGAAGAAGTATCTTTGTAGAAATGGTATAATAATATGAAAACATACAAGATATTTGACTGGCGAATAAACCAGACAGTAAGATATTTGACTGGCGAATAAACCAGACAGTAGAGAGATACTATGCACCATTTATAGGGTGGACAGTCAAAAAAGAAAAATCAAATTCTACAGTTTTTCCAGGATTTTTTCCTTTAAAATTCACTTTTCCAGAATTTTCTGGGCATAACATAAATTCCAGGGTTTTCCAGGAATGTAGGCACCATGATTGATAAAATTTATGACAAGGTTAATACGAAATGAAATGAACATATCTTTTATATGTGATTTCTGATGACACAGCAGAAAGTAAGCATTAACCAGCATCTAAACACCTTCACTAAGGATGAAACCGTGAGTAAGAAATTTCGAAATTAATTTTGGGAGGTGAATTGTTCAAAAAAACATTTACAGCACTTCCTTGTAAAATTTGTATATAATCTATAAAAAGATAAAGAAACTTTCAATAAGTCAGATGTTTAAATCTTTTGAACCGTGCTAATTTAGTCTTAAATTAATTATGAAATTTCTTACTTAGGATTTGATTTCATCCTTATAAAAAATTATATTTACCTGATTCATCTGAAAGAAATACTTACCTTCTTTTAAGAAATGTCTAATAACACAAGACAACATGGAATCTTCATTTAAATTTACAAGGTGAGGAATTGTTTTTGCTTGTTGTTCTTTCATATCAACTTCAACTATTTCTTTCCTTGAAGCAGTTAACTATAAAATAAACAATAATAAGAACTTCTTTCCCAAACCCCCTATTAATTTACATTTATATAGATTTTTTCATAGAAGTATCAAACACAGTTTGACACACAACAAACAGTTTTAAAAAGGTATTATTTGAACTTGAAAAGTAACTTAACATTCCATATTCCAAAAAAATAGAAGTAACCAGTATATATATACCTTATCATCCCAGTTCATCATTGCAGATGCATTAGCATCCAACTGAGCACGGATCTCCTCCTCCATTTTTTTACGCATTGCTTCTTTTTCTAAATCAGAAATGTCACAACTATACATCTTTCTACAAGAACCATGTGTGGGAAATATATTTTAAAAACATCTGTGTATATTGAAAAAGTCCAAAAATATCTAAACCGTCTTACTTATAACTTAAAACAACAACATTTCATTAAGTAAAATTCAGAATTGATAAAATTTGAATTAATTTCTTTCTTTCTCATCATGCTTAAATATAGTTATCAGTTTTTAGGCAAGCAACAAGCAAGGATAGATGTTGTTTATCAAGAGTCTCCATAAAAATGTTTAGAATGCAACTTGTACTTTTAAGAAATACTTTAGCACACAGATTACTTCTTGAACATGTAAATACTTTATCTGGTGCTACAATCCTGGACATGACATCTTGATATTTTAGGGGTTTTAGTTTCAATCCCCTTTGACCAAAACACCTAAGATCCAACCTTTTAAGTCGTTGGTAAACATAAAATATTTTTGTTTTGTTACATCATGGCACATATTCACTTATGGAATATAATTTCTTGTAAATTTGCCACTTTTTCTGATGAGCATGATTGTAGTAAACACTGGCAGAGTGAATATTCCTGTTTTGCACCTTTGAAGTAAATAATACACAGAAATCATTATTTTTAAAAACCTAAATAAAAATTAATAATTATTAATTATTAGGTTAAATAATCCTTCAATTTTGTATTTCATTGATATTTTCACTCCTCCAAGTTATTGTTATGCATGTTATTAACTGTTTTACCTTCGTCTGTCATTGCACCGCCGCCGCTGCCACCACCATCACCATCACTTGTCATTAGCGAAGACAGATCACCACTTTGCATAGCTTTTTTAAGTTTTTCATTTTCTTCCCTTAATTCCCGAATAAGTTTGTCCATAGGATTCTCATTTACAACAGCCTTGTTCTTGATCTTCTTTGCACGATCAGCATACCTGCAACAATTAATCAGATATGTAAACTATAGAGCTTGGTAAGTATCACTGTAGTGGAGGAAATTATCAAACCATTTATGAACATAATTTGCCTATGTGACTCTCAGCAACATGGATTTCAAGGCTTAAATAGTAATAAATAATAAGTAATAAATAGTAGAAACAAATAAATAAATAAATATTCAAAAACTGCTGAAATATAAAACATATCAAACTTAAACTCTACCTAAAACACTAAAATCAATGGGTGGCTTTTAGTCAAAAATTAATGTTTATAAAACAAACATTTCCCAAGACAGCAATCCAATTTAAAAAATGATCAAAAGCAAATTGATCAAAATAGAAGTTTGTGAGAATTTGTTAAACAATCTACAGTGCTTCACAGCTCATTTAAAATGTTTTAGGTTCCCAAGATTTAAACTATCAAAATATTGTTTTTCCAACATCAGCCTTATGCAGGTACAAAACTGTTTGTTTTGCCTTTGTTGAAATTTAAAAACTAACTTTAGCAAAATTTATTGACAACAAAACTTGAGATATCACAACAAAAGCACAAAAGAGAGAACACACCTGAGTGTACCAAGGGTTTCATCATAATTAATGTCTGCGGGAGAGAGAGCTGCAATCATGATGGTTTTACTATTACCACCAAGGGCATTCTGGAGGAGTTTCGTCAAGATAGAGTCTCTGTATGGTACTAAAACTTTCTTTTTCCCCATTGATAAATCTGCAAGAGCCGAAATGACATTACCAAGTGAAGAAAGAGACTTATTAATGTTTGCACCCTCTTTTAGTCTGTCTCCTGTAGCTCCGGTAGAGTCAGCACGTTCAGATCCTAATAACAATAACAAACAATTACCATAACATTGAAATTTTAATTTCTAAAAAGAGGTAGTTTGTTAACAAAACAAACAAAAACATAGAAAAACACACTATTTTTCATTCAAGGCAAAAACAATAGCAGCAAGAAACAGGGTTCAAACAGGATTAGCATCACCTTTTTCCCTGAGTTTTCCCTAACAGGTGATCAAAAAAATTCTTTTTTCCCTGAGTAGGAATGAACTTTTCCCTGAGTTTTCAAATAATACAGCGAAAACAACAAGAATAACTCTGGGAAAGACTACATTACTGCATGAAGTTCATCATTACATGGCATACATAACACTAATTTGAACAAACTCAACAAAAATGTTGACAATAACAAAATTAGTTAAAGGTTGCGACTTAAAAGGTTACTGCATAAAATTATGATGGGAACACAAGCTGTACCTGAATTTAAAGTGCCACGGTGTTAATTCTGGCTACAGAAAATGGCAAGAAATGACACTCTTGTTTTAGAACTACAAGCAGAATGTATTTCAGAAGCTCTTCATAATTCCTCATATACGCACTATTTAAGATGTTCACTTTGGCCATACAGAAATACGGTTTGAAACATGAAAGCAAAATGCAAAAACTTATGAAGTTGGTACAGTAACAAAAACTATAAAATCAAGTTTAGAAAGAGCTAAATTACACGTGTTTTATAAGAAACACAAACCTTTTAAGCCAGGCTGTGTTTCTTAATTTTAGCCTCAAGTGTTTCTTAAATGTTTCTAATTTTCTGTTAGGTATTTTATAGGTAAATAGGTAACATGACTTGAGATACAGGACAGAGATTTTTATTTATGCATTTTTATTTATACTATATTATTTATATTATACTAATCATCATGTTTTCAATCAGTTATCACTTCCATTGGTGTTTTAGCAAACACTTAAGCCAACTTGATGTTTCTTACAAATTTCAGGCTGGGAATGTTTCTTAAATATTTCTTAATTTTTGGCCAATATCAGCCTGATGTTTCTTTAAACTTGTTTCTTATTTTAAAAAAATGTTTAATGCTGACATTCTACAACAACAAGAATAAAAAGTCTCAATAAAAACAGCAATTATCAACTATATGGCGAAGCTAAACCAATTTTTTTTTTTAGAATTCCATGAGTTTCATCAAGTTTTTTCATTTCTTCTTTTTTTCTTCACTTTCTCTTTTCATAGCATTTGCTTTGGATATTAAGAAAGGTCTTTATTTCAGCTTGTTCAAACAAGTAACGAATATTATACTTTCTATATAGTGAACCCTCTAGTGAGATAGCAGCCATTCATATAAATCCACTCTGGCCAAATGTACATCTAAATTGATCTACTGTTTGTGCATATTTTTAGCAACAACTGGAACTAAATGATTACTTATATATATTTTTTCTATTTGCCAAATACTAAATAAATAAGCACAGTGATTTTCTGAATATTCTTCAGCAAGAAGAGATATAAAATAACAATCAATAGCACCGATAAGAATATTATTGTTTATAATCTAAATGTGTGTACCCTGTAAAGGAAAAGAAATATGTAAATTATAAAACAAAGAATCATTACCTACAGTAAGTAATTTAAACTTTGAAGCAGATAATAATTTTTTCCCAGAGTATTCCTTGAGTCCTTTGAAAAAATGAAATATTCCCTGAGTATTACAAGTTTTTTCCGAGTTTTAAGCTAAATTGGCATTTTTCCACGTTTTCCCTGAATCGTTTGAACCCTGAGAAAAACGTTTAAAATACACTTTAAAGAGAAGCTAATTAAATATTGGAACAAAGCAATTACCAGCTAAATCAACAAGATTAATAACACTCTGTTTCTTTGTCTCTTGGCCAGCTTCATTCTTTATAATTTGATCAAATTGAATTGTGACCACTGTGTGTGCTCTTGAACTTGTTGCATTCATCTGTGTCGCAGCAACAGTCCTGTTTGCAGTACCTACAAATTATCACATCATTGAGAACACAGTTAAGTATGTTATTTTTCTCTCACAATCATCTGAACAATAGTACTTTCATTATTTTCCTTCAAACTACTGCTACAAGAAAAACACCTGTCTTGTGATAATATATAAGTCCTGAATAGAGAGAGAGATGCTTTTTCTTCAAGAGTGGAAATTTTTACACTCTTTTAAAAAATAAAATAAAAGCACATTAAAATTTTTACACACTTAATGGCTACTTAGGCTAGTTGGGAACATTCTAAATGAGAAAATCAACCAAAACAAGGTCTTCAAAAAATGAGGTCCCAAAAATAATTTTTTCCTATTTTATGAAAACAATAATTAAATGTATATAAAAACTTACAAATATATTGTAGACTAAACTTCATTGTTTCTACTTGAGTTATTTATTTTTAAAACTACTTTTTTGATAAAATATTTGACACCTGCTGAGAACAATTGGCTATTGTAAACAGGTGTCATATTATTTGAGCATGGAAATTATTGTTTCTTATTTGGAATAGGCTAAATATCTTATCCTGAGAGTTTCTTGGTTAACAGTGCAGAAAAGTGTCATTTCTGGGTAATGATTTGATAGCAGGCAAATTTGTTTTCCTGCATAAAAATAACTTTCTCAATATAGAATAAATACGCATAGGAGAAGAGATTCGATAGTATACTAACCTTCTTCTGTTCTTGCTTCTATTTCTTTGTAACTACCAACAGCAACAAACTTTAAGCCTTGAACATAAAATGCTCCTATTTTTGGATTTTGTCGTACCTAAAACAGACATTTCATTGAAGTTAATCTTCACTAACTATTCTCTATAACATAGTCTTTTAATATCCAACATTATCTTCCACGCTGTTCTTCTTTTAAATCTTATTCATTTTTCAAGCAAATCTCTTTGGCAACAGGTTCAAAGAAGATACTGCAAAGAAATATCAAACAATGATAATTGGAATAGACCCATAGATCTAGCAATGTTGTCTGAGAGATTATAGCTCAGAAATAACTAAAGAGGGGATATTTGTTACTTTAATTAAAAGTTATAAAAATGGTTAAACATCTAAAATTGATTTATTATCACAGTTTTTGTACTGTATACAGGAACAAGCTGTTTAAACACATAAAATATTGTTACTTTTTAATATGGTTTATTCCATAAAAAATTGCAGTCCTGATTTCATGTGAATATTTATAAATGGGCTTGAAATGAGAATGATGAGAATATTGTTTACATTAATTAATATAATAATTGGTTTTTTCAAAGCATGTTAAATAAATAAATAAGATAATAAGAATCCATTTCATTTTCATACCGGTAGGCCACCTTTTGGATTATCTTTTGTCAGCAGATCACGAACTTGTTCATTGTAGATTTCCAACATACTGAATGTGACTTGATATTTCTGTGAAAATATTAATTTTTAAGAATGTAAATAAACAATAAAAATGACACTAATGATTATCTTGTGCACTAATGATTCAGCCACTATATTGAATGCATACATACAATCCATTCTTCATTCTATTTTAACTGTTATTTTGTTATATTGCAACTTTCTGATCTTAATTAAAACTGGAAGTACAGCAGTTTAATACTAAAGGTAACTGCAGCTGTAGATTATTTTCCACAAGATGCTGGTGTTCTTGTGTACTTGGTGCAAAATATGTGTACATGTTAATGTACGGCCCACCTGTGATTAGTTGGTACTGAGAAATAACAGATGATACTATTCACAGTGCTGAGTTATATTTTACTGGCGAGTCTACTATTTAAAAATGAACGATACTCAAAAAAGAAACTAGGCAAGTAGTTAGGGCCCCACTCATGTTTTGCCACTTTTCCCTTAGGTATCCGGGAAACGAGGAGTAGATGTTGACATGAAATCTGGCATGATTGCACCTTCCAGATTTTTTTCCACAAAACTACTTATTTTTCCCCATCACTTGTGGAATACTCATTTTGGCCAATTTGGCACCTTTTGTAAATAATATTTATCACCAAAATTGTAGAAAAGCTTTTTCCAACAATACGACCTTTTAACATTCAAAGCAAATAAATATATTTGTTTATTAATTTTTAAGAGTGATTGTAATATTATTATTGGACACTGTTTTAAAAACATTAAATTTGCAGATGCATCTAATTTGCATAACATTTGACAGATTTTTTTCCTATAGAACATTATTAGTTGGCTTGCCGCATATTTTATGAGGATACAGAAGAACATTTATAAAATGTATAGATATTTTCTTTTACTTACTGTCTCTGCAGAACCTCTTGCAATCATTTTAAACAATTCATCACAAGTCATTGGAACAATACCCCTGAAAATAATATGTTTATATCACAACACATCCTTAGTCCATCATAATTAAATTGGAATATATTATTAAGTTCATGTAGTACACATTTATAAGCATGTCCAATGTTTTACAGCTTTTCTCTCTAAAAAAACAAGGTAATAACAATAACACAAGAGTTTCCTCTGTGATTCTACATTCATGTTTTTTATAGTTCTCAGCTCTCATTCTTAAAACTGCAATTTTTACTTGATCCAAAACTGGTGCAAAAAATGTTGCTGTGAGTTTGATCTCTTCAGAACCATTTACATTACCTTGTTTGATGTACCTATAAAATTATCTCGTGAAACCGTATCAATAATCTGTGTGTGCAAAATGCAAAATGCAAAATAAGTGCATCAGTAACATACTTATTTGGTCCATATCCAACCATAGAAAAACTCTTCCCAGATCC
>JANTOQ010185591.1:0-14376 GCA_027564595.1 Bythotiara depressa | reverse complement strand
AAAAAAAACGTGTAAAGTATTTATTAGAATTTCCTTACTATTAAGGTGAAAAGAACACGTATAATCACAAACTGATATATTATTGTTATTATTTGTTGTCATGAAAAAAGTAAGCTATATTACTGTTTCTCATAGACACTGTTATTACTCTCATTATCCTCTTCGGCAGATTGTTTGTTTTGAGAAAACGTTTGCTAGACATACATACGCAGTGTAATCTTTCATCCAAAATAATGCGATAATGGTGGTGGATCTATCCCAAAGAACTTTGATCAAACGTTTCCATATAAACAGGTTCTTGCACTGTGCATGAGTGCACTGTGATATACATCTTCCCTGCAGCACTCCGTTTAACTTTTAAATTCTTCTTAAAATCAAGAAATGCAAAATAATTGATTATATCCCCAAAGATCCACTCTACTGACACCCTAGCTTTACTCATTGACATATTGTATGCCTTTTCATTGACAGTCAACCGAGGTGATTTGAATGGACCCTGTAAATGTAGTCGTAGGGGGGGTGGGGGTAGGCAGGGTCTCCATATATGTAAAGTGTGGCACCTGCAGTTGAGTGCGAGTGCAAAGCTAAATTTTTAAGCAGAATAGAATGTGCCAGCATACTAGAATCATGACGCTTCCCTTCAACAGGGCCATACAAATTGGCAACCAAACCATTAGGTGTTACAACTGATTAACATTTAATGGAATGGATCCTCTTGTGTCCATTATACAGGACTCTCTGCAACTCTCCTGGCCTACATACAGGACGAACAGTGCCATCAATGAAGCCCCAACTGTTTTGAAGAGCTGTTCCAGATCGGTAGATTGCATTGCAAAATTCTTCTAAACGAGCTGGAGCTAGCCAAGGTTGATTCAAAGAGGTAAGTTTGTGCTGAAAGTTGTGGTACAAATAATCCATTGCATAATTAGAAATGATACATAATTCAGGAACAGGACGAACGAATCTGGCGATCATATCACTGTACCTATACGGATAAGCGAATCCTTTCAGAAAAACACTAAGGTCTTCTATTCCATCAATTTTAGTTCCATTGTAGCAAATAATTTCCTCTGGAATGTTTATTTCGTCAAACAGTGTGTAGATGTGATTTTGGGTGAAGCGAAACTCTTCTTCACACTCGTCATTCGTTAGAGAATCCAAGTTATTCCAGTATGATAGATCTCTGTTCCTTGATTTGACGTTATCATATAAGAGCACAAATTCAGTATTGTCGATGGTGTCGTTTAAGTAAGCTGCTTTTAGTTGAGTGCGAATATCCCTAAACTTTGGCATCATAAAAACTTCAACCTTTGAGCAGATGTAAACAAACGTTCGCACTCAAACTTTCGTAAAAGAACAAATGTTCGCGCCTAAACTCAAGTCGAAGTCGAAGTCGAAGTTGCTAAATTCTGTTCCTCTTAATATAAGATTATACTTAGGACGGCGACTTCAACGTGTTTAGGTCGACGTTGACGTGTTCATATCCGGTCGTCATGATCTTAAAGTCGCTATTGCCAGTTGTGGGCTTGAACTCGGAATCCTTAGATTGCGAGCCTGCGTCGCTAACCACTGAGCAGGAAAGTTTGGTTAATAAGCTTTAATGTACGACGTACAAACAAAAATACATAATTGAAACTTTGATCAAGGATGATGTAGGCTAGTTGAATAATTTGAAGCTCTTTAAGTAGATCTTATGTCTTGGAATTGTCAATAGATCATAGAATATAATTTAATTTTCACCCTGAATTTTAAATGAATCGTAAACAAAGAGTGAAACAAAACTCCGACCCAAGATATGAGCAACAGAGTATCATTGTAAATATTGCAAATAAACTATTCTGCCAATTAAACTCATATTTTATGTTAATATACTTATACTTTTTGTATTAAATAAACTTTGTATAATATACTTGCTTGGAAAACATCCGGCAACAATGAGCACATGGATTATGTGATTACCCTCCTTGGAAGCAAGCATATTCGAGCAGAAAAATGCTCGAATATGAAATTCTCTTTTTTTTCTTTTTTTTTATATATTCAGAAATAATAAATTACATCGAATCACTTTACGAAAATAAAAATACTAAAAAACGGGGACAAATACGTAGACACAATAATTATGATATCGCCAGGAACCACTGCCACAATTATTAAATTAAAAAGAAAAATAAGACAAAAACAAAGGTCTCGATAACAGACTCAATCGCATGAATGGACCATCAAACCGCTTCGATAAATTGCTAGCACGTTGAGACCATATTTTTTTATTTCACAAACTTCCAATAATGGCTGTCACAAATCACAAAACAGTCACTTGATTCAATTTTCATTGCATTTATTACGCTTGAAATATGTTTGGTTCGAGAATCTGAAAAGTGTGTGAAACTGAGCGATAAAAATGGACAGATGGCTGCTATTGAATGATGTTAATGCTGAAAGTTCGCTTGAACTGTATGATTTGGACTTTAATGTACTTTATGCAGCAATAACAAAGTTGTGTTTGGCAACGTGCACTTCCTTTTATTATATAAAAACAGTGTAATTTGGGAAAGGTCTATCGTTTATCTGTATCATTTATTTTAGCGTTTAATATAACTTTGTGCTATTTTCCCAAAACCGAAGTTTCACAGAAATCATATTTTTATCATCTCATCTACGCTTACATTTCCCATACATAGCCATAGATGTTCAATCGCACAGCGCTTCTTGTTTAATTTAGTCTTGACACGTCATCCCACAAGCGGATTTTATAACAAATTAATATATCTCGCGCTTTGTGACAAGAAAAATGTTGTGTCTTTACTAGAGTGTCGCCAATTTTCAGACATTCTGTCTTCAGATTTTACTGTTTTTCGGTTTGTATTTATTTTTTACCAGCCAACTTCAACTAACATTCTCTAACGTAGAGATTTTTAATTTATCCTTTCAGAGACGTCTCTTTTAAAAATCACTTTAAACATCTGCGAAGAAGTGCTTTTTGTGTTTTTATTATGAAGAATATTTAATTATAAATAATGAAGCACTTGCGAGAGAGTCGTTTTATGCTAATCTATCTGTAGTTTTCCTTGCCATTTATACCCAAAATGTGTTAGAATGAACAGGTAATTAATTCACTGGGAAGAAAATTACAAAATATATTTTATTAGTTCACTGGGAAGAAAATTACTAAATATATTTAGGATGACACTGAATTACTCTTTCATCTCCATTTAATCCAATTAAAGTTTAATAAACTTTATCGGCATATTTCTGAAATCCAAAATT
Organism: Bythotiara depressa; assembly: GCA_027564595.1. Lineage (NCBI taxonomy): Eukaryota > Metazoa > Cnidaria > Hydrozoa > Anthoathecata > Bythotiaridae > Bythotiara > Bythotiara depressa. The sequence goes on along the minus strand of JANTOQ010185591.1, from coordinate 11,112 downwards.
TCTCATTTTAGGCGTTTTTAAAATCTATTTTAAAATTTATTTCAGCAAATATATTTGGCGGTTGCATGTATTAAAACGTGAAGCGTGAACACCGCTTTCTGTTATGAGGTGAAAATCAAATCGATACAAGATTGACAGGTTGGTAGATTGAATATGTGTAGGAGAGTTAGTAATTTGTATAATAGCATGTGGCGATGTAACATAATTTATTTCAATCCCATAAAAATGATCGACGTCCTCATTCCACAAATTTGTACATTTGGCATTAAAAGCACCCATCAAAATAGAGATATTTCAATTTGATATGTTAATATTGCCAAGAGTAATTTCAAATCGGATAGAAAATCCTTAAATACCTATTGTGCTAGGAGATGGATAAAGTAGAGCTATAAATATTTGACTATTTTAAATACAAACTAGACATTAAGGTAATGGTGAAAGTACAGGGCAAGTGTTTGCGATAATGAACTAACTAACTCACGTTTGAGTGTCACTAGAGTGATCATAACGTTTTAATTCGTATCCCTCAAGGTACAAATTAGAATCATCATCTTTTGGAGAATAATCTAGAAAAGTTTCTGATAAGAAAATTATGTCAAATTTGTGAATGAAATTATAAGCTTTTAAGTTCCATTGTCAAGCAGACAAAGTTTTGACCATCTTTTTAGCTTCTGGATTTGTTTCAATATCACCTGAAATAATTAATTTAAGAAAGATATAATGTAATATTTTTAGTTCATAAAACTCTTTCGGGATACATAAATAATTTAGAATGAAAATTATTGGATAGAGAAAATATCCGGACCAATTAATTAATGTAAACGACAAGCACATAAAAATGTAAATAAAAAAATAATACAGTTGTTATGCCCCAATTAAAATATTTTAATAACACCATGTGATCATAAGACATCATGCATTTATAACGAGTATGATTATAAATACCAAACATGTAAAGAGTATAGCAATTAAAAAACGCAAGTAGCATCATTAACCTGACAGGTCCATGGGGGCGATATGATAGAATGGTGTTGATAGATTTTTTCAATATTTTCACGAGAGAGGAAAATATTTCTTATGAAACTTTGTCAAATAATTTTAAGCAAAAATCAGGGACAAGTGACTGACTTGAAGTTTTATACTAATCCTGGAAGTGTTTTGGCAGCTTGAAAAATCTTAATTTTCATCTTTAGATATTAGGATATTTCTATCCTGTAATTATGTCTGCGTACACAAACTTTACCCTCTATCATCATTTCCAATCCTCCGACCTTCTTGTAATATTGTATAACTTTGTTAGATCTAATTTTAATCTAGTATACTATTCTTCAAATAATTCCTGGCTCAGTAAAACATGTGTCTGAATGTTGAAAACTGATTTATTATAGCTTGTACTTGCTCACTGGAAGTATCTTCCACGACAGGACCAATCCTAGAGCACGACCTAAGGTACACTCAGGGATACCAAGTTTGGTATCTTTTATTTAAATTTTTAACTTTACCAAACACATCTTCAGCAGTTTCTGATAAACAGACATTCCCCCAATATGTAGGCATAATGGACGTTTGTTTCCCATTTTGCTTCTTCAACGCAGTAAGCTACTGCTGTAATATATATCTACAGTTTAATTTTCAGTGTCTGTTCCTGCAAAACTGAATTGACTTCATATTTAACCTCCGATGTTAGATATTTTCCTTAAGTTCCTCATTCAACGAAGCCTTTAATTTATCAAACCATTCTTCTAAAAAGTCAACATGTCATCGGAACGGGCTGAACTCCTTGTTTCATGCATGATTTAAGACAGTAACAATAATAAAAATATGAATAACAAGCGTACGAACATCATCGGTTATTTAACTATTGTACGAACATCATCGGTTATTTAACTATAAATATTGACATTCACCATGTTTATAATTAAAAATCATATTCCACCTCTCTTACTCACCAGTTCAACATTCTATTAATATACGACATAGCTGTGCGTGCGGCCTCCCCCATCTTTGTTTTTGAATGTATGTACATTTTCGCATGCAAGACTTGCTCAACCAGATACACGTGTTTTGCCTCGATGTAACTTTCAATATAGTGCGTACGAAGTCATAGATATTAATTTATATTTCCTATTTAAATTAGCCTACTTTATTGTCAATGTTAAATTGCAATTGGACAATAATGGAAATTACTTTGCAGAAAGTCATTTATACTTCCATTTAGGAAGACAATTTTATATCTTGGGAATAAATAGTGAAAGATATAGGTGGATAGAGGCTATTTAATCGAATATGAAAACACAGATATAACAAGATATATACAATAAACCAAGCCATGAATTGTATACTTCATCTTATACCAAGCGACTGGAAGATTGGTTGGGGATTATTATTGATATTTATATCTTTGTTAATAACAATAGAAAATGCAGCTGTTTTAATTATTTTATATAAATTTCATGCGCTACACACACCATCAAACAATATACTTGCATCGATTGTGGTATTAGACTTTCTTAAAGGAATTTTAGTTCTACCTTTAATTGCAATACAACTTTTATATGATGACATGCGGTACAGATGCAAAGTAGATATTGCTCAGCAAGTTCTAGCGTCATTCCTTGTAGAGGCATCCATCTTGAACGTTTTATTCCTGAGTTATGACAGATCACTACAATTAATACAGTTTCTAGTATATCGGATGAGTAGAAGAAAGATGCATTTAATTATATTCGTGTGTTGGTTGATACCATCCCTTGGTCCCGCCCTTCAAATTGTTGACACAAAGGACCAAATGTATGCAGTTGTTACGAACATATTTTTATGCGTAGTAATTATTTCTATTATTATTTCTTACATTCTAATTATACGTGCCATTATTAAAAACAAACATATTCTTGCAAAGGACAGACGAAACACAACTTATCTCAAGGGGCAATGTCGTGCAGGATACACCGTTCTATTAATTATCTCCTGCTTTGTGCTTAGCATATTTCCAACATTAGTTTATTATATATTACATGCAACTATAACTTTAAGCAAAATGACATTTGCAGTGACAAGGATTAGTAGCGCCATGTTTTCTTGTTCAAATTCCCTTCTCAATCCAATAATATATTATTACAGGATACCGCAAGTAAGAAAGTGCTTTTACAGATTTTTTAAAGCTAAGCACAATAACATCTCAAGACAAAGGCAAGGAGGCGACACAAGTTCTAAATGAAGAATTGCTACATGATTGGCTGTCATTTGGTGAAGTCATGACGGATATCACAAATGATGGCAGTGTAAAATATAAGTCACCTTGATGTAATTTGTTATTGCGAGTTACTAACACTCCTCGTCTTTTAATGTTGTGGAAATTAAAGAATGAATGCTTGCGATCAAGAGCCATATCTCAGGAATAATTTGAATAATTTGATACTCTTGTGTATATTTGCAGCAGAATATAAAGTTAGTATCACAAGTTTATATCAGTGAGGAAGATATGGTCAACGTTTCCATATAAGAGATGTGCAAGTTTCTAAATAAAAAAAGAATAATGAAATTATTCCATTATCATAATGTGGTTGTATGTGAGTATGTCGCTCCATGAGATTGTCAAGTCCCTATGTGTATACGTTCTAGGATTTTGAATACTGTTTCGTACCAGAGATCAATATTTACGTCAATATTTTATAGTTGATAATAAAGATATAGTTTATGTTTAATATGTTGTATATATTTATTGGTTTTATAAAATATTTATTTGTTTACAAGGTCCCTATTGGAGGTACTGAATTTATTTTACACAGTCAGCGCCAAGTATGTAAAGGAGCGCCAAGTATGTAAAGATAAAATTAGTATTGATCTTCCTGAAATTTTGATTCCGCAATTTCCGTGATAACAATATTAATAGACACAATGTCAATTTCAAATAAAGATTTATAAATGATGTGTAATATCTTATGAGTGATGTAAATGTACAACCATATAAACACAATATTTTTTCGTTTATCTGATGACTTGAGGCCCGTATAAATACAATCTTTTTTCGTTTATCTGATGGCTTGAAGCCCGTATAAACACAATCTTATTTCGTTTTTCTGATGGTTTGAGTCCTGCTTGTCTTCCGTACTTGAGTACTGAAGAGGCTATCTTGGGTAAAAATAAAACATAATTATAAATGTTTAAGTCTTTGTCTTTATATATCTGTGGACACTTACGCGTTACCTTTGAATAAACTTTTGACCTTTGAACCTTATTTTAAAGGTAATAATGCTCATGTTTATATTTGCATCGATTTCATTCTTACAAATAAAACCAAGGTAAAAGAACCAATGGAATTGAAACATAGGGTAATTTTAATTCAAATTTCATAGCACGTTCTTTTCAGGCAGACTTTAAATATGTCTTAATGTAATGTCAGTAATAATAGCAAATTACAGAACATAAAAAGAACTATAGAAACATGCCGCCAAGAAACGAGAACTGAAGTTGACGTCACGCATGTATCTGATACTATAAACAACTTAATTATGGACTCTTGAATGTTAAATAATTACGATCATTAAACCAATACAACTAATACGGATATCCTTAATTATTCTAAAAATCATAAAAACCTAATCACGTAAACATAATATTCTAAATCTTTTTTAATTACTCCACTGACATATGTATAAAAATATTCATTGAAATTCACGATATCTGTTTTAGTTAATTAAAATCCATAATCCATATCCACAGCCATAAATATCACATCCATAATTTTTTGTGCGCACAAAAAGGATGAAACAACTACGAAAAAAAGTATCGAGTAGTTAGTATTGTCTCCAGCTCTATAAAAAGAGAGAAACTTGTATGGACACAAAACTGAACACAAAAAAAACTGTGGCATATATATATATGCATGAACAGATATACATTGGTAAACAAACACCTTTGCAGTTTTCGCAACGTTTTCAGTACACAACACTGTTTAATATCTAGAATGAAAAGGACGCTCGCAAAGTGACACCCTACATGTCTAAACATACCAACATTAGTTCCAGATCACGTAAGATCCTTATGTTATTGGTAAGATGAAAATGTTTTGACACTTTGTTCCTATAAATTGTAATTGTAGATATGAATACAATGTATTAAAAATCAATAATATATTTATTTATTGTCCATTTCTGTGTATGTTTTACAGCTGGACAGAAAATAATCACATTACCTATCTAAATAAACAAAGTACTCCCGTTAACTAGAAGATGATAACTCACATTTATTAAATAAGGTTAATTAACATTCACTAGAAAAGGATTGATATCTCACTCTATTAGCGCATTATTATTATTAATATTATTATTTATTTATTTTTATTCAGCAAATAAAGTCAATACAGCAATAACTCACTAATAAAATAAAACTAAAGGAAATAAAATAAAATATTAATACATGAACGATCACAAAGTAGACAGGACATCACGGCACATAAGGATAAGCAATGTTTCCCGACAGGCACTGAAGTGGTATCGCTAGGAAACATTGCTTCAGAAGATAATAATAATAACAATAACTACATACACTAAAAATTATTTAGTAGGTAAGATGGTTGTTTAGTTTCTGTAAGTATTATATTAAAGGCTCGTCGAATCTTTTAGTATCCAAGATATATCGAATGACACTATTAATTATTGTCCGATTTAAGTTGTTGTCATAGATACTGCTTCCATATAAGAGAAGCTGTTCAAGAGAAGAGCTGTGTAAGAGAAGTATGGGTATATCATTAGCCTGAAGATTGTTGTGTATAAAAGTTTGAGCAATGCAGAAGGAAGTGTTTAGTGGTTTCGATGGAGTTTGTACCACAATTACAAGTTGGATTATTAGTATTTTGAAAGTTATGTCGAAACTTGTGCTCTCTAAGGTGACTTAAGCCAAGACGAAGTCTGGTAAACAGCTTGAGGCCTAGAGGATGATGTACTTGGAAAACAAGTGCTGCAGATGGTCTTACAAACGTTAGCAAATATTTTTTAAATGACGTTAGTGATGGAGAAGTTTACCCCATTCCTTAGCACAGAACGGAAAGAATGAAGCTTTAAAACGATTTGTTCTAGCAGTTACAGTATTTCAGTTAAATCTACGGTTGTGGGAGTTAATACTTGGTTCCGACAGGAGACATTTAAGGCCGTTTATTATTTTATAGTAGAAGCATAGTCTTCTGTTAGGCTCTCAAAACCACGTTCTTCACGGTTAGTTCCAAAGATGGCTCCTGTGATTGCTAAGTAAGCATTATACTGAACAGACTCAATTTTATTATTATGTCTCATTCAATGGAATTTCATATATTATATCTCCATAATCTGAATGTGGTCTAATAAAGGATTTGTATATATTCACTAACGAAGCTCTAGGCATCAATAAAGCAGACGTTTAATTAATCCAATACCTTTGATTGCCTTTGAGATTTTTTCCTTCAAATGATGATCAAAGGATAATTTATTGTCTAATATCATACCTATATGTTTTTGTGTTTCCTGTCTAGCAACAGTACTATTATTAAATGTTAAATCTGGTGGTTGTGTGTTATTCCTTCTAGTAGAAAATAGTATTTATGCAGCCTGTTTAGTAGGGTCTGGATTGAAAGACAGTTTTCACTTATATGCCCAGTGCGATATCAAGTTTAGATCATTATTTAAGATATTAGCAGAACGAGTATTGTCTACTATCGCCTGAAAAATAGAGGTGTCATCAGCGAAAATCTTGACATTAGTCTGTACATTATCGGGAAGATCGTTAATATAAATTTTAAAGAATAACGGACCCAGGACAGAGCCTTGGGGAACTCCAGCCATTATTGTTTACCATGTCGAAGTTTGTCCGTTTAGGACAACCCTTTGCATCCTATTTGTCAAAACGTTTTTAATTAAATTGAGAAGTGAGTTATTAACTACATATGATTTTAATTTGTAAAGTAGACCATCATGCCAGACTTTGTCAAATGCCTTTGAAATGTCTAAGAATACACCACGGGTCTCAAGTGAAGGGGAAGCGTAAAAATTCGAAAAGATATTGTGAGTTATAGCAAGTAACTGTAAAACACATGAGTCATTTTGACGGAAGCCTGATTGACAAGAGGAAAATAATTTGTTTGTTTCTAAATAGTTGTAGAGTGTATCATCATAAATGTATTTTTCAAATATTTTTCCGCGTATAGGTAGCAAAGATATTGGTCTGTAATTTTTTAATACGTTTTTGCTATTATTTTTATGAACAGGAACAACATTGTTTTTTTTCCCATTGGTCAGCATAATATCCTGACTTTAATGCTGTCTTAAAATTTATTAATAAAGGTAGAATTGCTGCCTCGTCACATATTCAGAAGCAGCCAATGGAGGTGTTCAAGGAAAACAGGTGTTCTGAAATGCCAGGAAGGACGTTTTTAGTAGGATTTTATAAAGTTTCTAAAGTCTTCTAGAAACCTCCATTTCTAAGGAAGACATTTTTATTATCCTAGAACACCTAAATGTACCAGGAACAACTGCTTTTTTTTCCTTAGATCACCTCAATCTGCCAGGAACTAAATCATTTTTTCAAGCGCAAAAATTAAAATTTCTTAGAACAGCTTAATTTTCCAGGAACAAAATTATTTCCTCCTAGAACACCTCATTTTGCCAGGAACCGAAAGTTTTCTTTCTAGAACACCTCTTTTGCCAGGAGAAGGAAAATAATTTCTTAGAACAGCTCAATTTGCTAGGAACATCAAATTGAGTATTACGTTAGAACACCTCCTTTTGCCAGAAAGGATACCCCTCTAGAACACCTATTTCTTAGAACACCTCCGTTGGCTGCTTTCGCATATTTTCAACATATGTATAGAAACACCGTCCCAACCGTGTGCTTTGTTTGTATTTAATGAGCGAATTGCAGAAATAATATTATGTTCATTAAAGGTAATAGTATCAAGTCTTTTGTTTGTCTAATATTCAAAGTCAGGTAGCTTGCTCGAGTTTTGAATAGGAGTACATTGCTCTGAGAAGAATTCATTGAATAACGTAGCTTTCTCATAGGTGTCAGTAACAAATTGATCGTATTTTAAAATAACACTATCTATATTAATACGTAAAGTTTCTTGAAAAACACTATTCTCTACAAAACCAGAACGTTTACTTAAAGGTGATATCCCTCAAATATTTTTATTAGCCCTTTCGAAGGAGTATATAAAGTTGTAATATCTAAGTTAAATATCTTGAGATATTCCAAATAAAATTTACCAATTTTAATTTTTGGAGACCAATTTTAATTCCTTCATTTTAACGACTTTTCAGATCAGGCATGTCAGTTTGAATTTCGGTAGTTCGTCGGTGATTATTTTGGATAATTCGTTAAAAGTAAATGTGATGTTTCTTATTATATTTTTTTAATCGATTCATTTTTGAAGAACTCTGATAGGTTAGATTTTATCATGCGTAAAAAAATTAAAATTAGCCAGCTGCCTTCTTTCTGGAAGTAGAAGAGAAAATCAACAAGCAAGGTAACGGAATGTAAAAGAGAAACTTACTTTTGGTAAACTTTTGGATGATCCAAAGGATGACAGAATAAAATTTAAAACTCTGCCTTTAAACTATGCGGATCCTGCTATCTGATAAAACGTTGGTTTTCTTTAAAGCAAATACTGAACTTGAAGGGGAATGAAGACCTTGTTAAAAGATTATTAGATTGGTAGGTGTTTTTTTATTTACGTTTGTAGCAGACCCCAGCCACAAAAAAATCACGATTAACAGACGTAAGATAACTATTTTTCTCTAGTATTTTTCTTAAATCACGTTTGTCTTCTATAAAGTATATCTGATGATGAAACTCTCTTTATGATTGACTTGTTGCTATATACTAGCTAGAATGCAAGTGTGTGGGTGTAGCTCACAGCTAGCTACGCAATAAAAAGTGTTGCCCAGCTTTGTACTCTCCTCAACCTAATCCTACACACACCGCACCACACCACACTAACCAACTAAATATTAAAAAACTATTATGTTAGCTAGACTAGCAGTCTTATATGTCTGTATTCTTTTTATTATAGGTACCAAAACAAAACAAAGACACGGATCTTCCTCCTCGACTGACACGCATTAACGTTTCATCACGAGATAGCCACCTTTTCACACAAGCAATGAGTGCATGGAAGTAGTTACCGCTGATTAACACAGGACCCGATTCTTCGTCTCTTCCTGCGGACCGGCCGCGCCTAAACATTGTTATCTCGGAAATGGAGGCCAAGGAACAATGTAGAAAGTAGTAGATAGACCCCCGAGGGAGAAAGATGACCTCCAGTCGTTGTAAACCCTACATAAAAAACGTAGGATTTATTTAGATATACAGATAAACTTGTATTATTTATATTTAGTTCGTCAGAATTAGTCACACATTTGTAGTTTATTTATATAATTCCTATGTTTATTTGTTTTGAATTTTGATCTGATATCAAAAAGAGAAAGATGCCCTGGGTACGAGCTTATTTTGTAACTCTCTTTTGTAATGTTATTGAAAACAAACTTTTGGAAAGCCGCCTTTAAATATCTTTTTTCTATCAAGGCGTCAACAACATACGTAAAAACCTGTTAAAAAGCTTTTAGATAATGGAATGTTTAGAAATGTCTTATTGTTTGTATATACTTATTCAGGTAAAATTTCAGGTGTTCTTATTGTTTTTCAGTTTAAAAATTTAATTATGCAAAACACAGTTAGTTTCCATGGAAATGGAATCATTCATCGTGCGTTTTATAAAACGAAAAGTACTTTTCCTTGACAGAAAATAACTTTTCGCTTTATCTTTAATTTCGTTTGTCATCCACCTTTATCCTTACAAGTGATTTATCCTTACAAGTGATTTATCCTTACAAGTGATTTATCCTTACAAGTGATAGCTTTCCTTGGAACAAAAATTATTGAATACATTAAGAATACAATCCGTAAGGAATTCAACCTGGTCATTGACATGAAAGTTTGTTTAAGATTTTTCCCAATCAACCTGAAACAGACTTTGTTTTACGAGATACATATTAGCAATAGAGTAATCCCAAACAAGACGTACGTTCATAAGGCGGCGGGAATTGGACTTTGAAGTTTATTTTAGCATAAATTATTTGATGATGGCACCTCTCAAAAAAAGAAGCATGGACACCAGACTCAGTGATCAAACTTGGTTTTGAAGTATAAATTAAATCAATATAAGATAACGAATTTGGCAAAATATGGGTTTGACTATTTATTTGTTGAGTTAGACCACAATGAGATGAAAGTTCATTTAAATCCTTGAGTAGAATTAATATCGTAATTCCACCAATTTTTATTCTTAGCAATGAAATCGCCCAATCGTACTGGAGGGTGGTGGTGTTGGTGTTGGGGTGTTGGGATGTTGGGATGTTGGTGGTGTTGTGGATGGGGTGGGGTGGAGGTGCTGGAGTGGGGGTGGGGTATCCTCTCCGTTGCCTCGGTTGCCAAGGTTGCCGGATTACTAACAGGTGGTAACATCAAAATATTGCAAAAAAATGTTTTTTAAAGTATGTCCTGTTATATTTCATTTTGTTTGAAATTTTGCGCTGATTTCAAAAATGATACGTTTGTCATCCGATTAGAAACATTTAGACAATAGGATGACAATAGTAGGACAATGACGTTTTGTATTGTTTTGTAATATCACGTGGCATGTCATGACGTCATCAAAAATTATTTTCGCCAAAACGTTCCTTTCATAATAGTTAACAACTGTGCCAACTTTAAAGACTTAGCATATACAAGTCAAGAGTTATGGAACGGGTGGGGGAGGGGGTGGTATCTCCCCAGTATTAAAGATCCCCACACAGCTCAGTATTAATAGGGTTAAAGTTGTCAAATTCCTCAATTGTCTGGCTCGGAGATCGATATAAAACTGTTATAAAACATTTCTTATTGTTAATTTTTAACTCACAAACCAAACACTCACTTAAAGAGGTTATACCTGGGCTTTTGAGATAAAGGAAGATGATCTTTATAAAATATATAAACTGCTCCACGTTTAGTATTAGGTGGGTGATCAGAAAGTATCAAAATAGCCTTTTAACCTCAGTGTCATCATTTGAAAAGGGATAATCTAAAAACGTATCAGACAAACAT